>JAATOF010007555.1:0-15423 GCA_013170925.1 Podosphaera leucotricha
ATCGTGACGTTCCTGATCGACCAGGTGAACAAGTGGTGGCTACTGCTCGTCTACCGGATTGAGGAAAAAGGGCGGGTCTACGTGACCCCGTTCTTCGACCTCTACTTCGTTAAGAATACCGGCATCAGCTATTCGCTTCTGGATGGATCGAGCTACTCGTGGCAGCTCGTCCTTGCCCTGTTTTCGGTCATTGTTTCACTGGCCCTGTGGATATGGCTGGCAGTCGCGACCACGGGGCGGCTCATGGCTTGGTCAATCGGGCTAATTATCGGCGGTGCCTTGGGAAATGGGCTCGACCGTGTGCTGATCGGTGGGGTCGCGGACTTCTATTCGCTGCACGCTTTCGGCTTTTACTGGTACGTCTTCAACGTTGCCGATGTAGCCATCGTTGCCGGGGTGGCGCTGCTCTTGTATGACTCGTTCAGAGGGAGTCGCAATGACGCCGCAAATCCGCTGTAGGTCTTCCGGGTAAGGCTCAGATCTTTCTCGGCAAAATAAAGAGGCGCGCGATTTGATTAAGGCCAGAACCTTAACCGAAAGCCGGTTCGGCGCCCATTTTGCGGCGCTGGCGGTGGTGTGCGCCCTTTTTGTTGGCGGCTGTGCCGGTGACGACTTGGAGCTTAACGGCAAGATTTTCGACGCCGTGGGCCTCAATAACAAAACCAAAGCAACTGAGCCGAAGATGGTGGCGCGTGCGCCGCTCGTCATGCCGCCGAATGCCGAACGCATTCCGCAACCGGGCTTACCGCCCGAAGATCAATCCTCAACGGTGGCCGCGCTCGCTGATCCCGACAGGGTCAAGCAGGTCAATCAGGCCGAGCTTGAGCGTCAGCAAGCGGCGTATTGCAAAGAGCATTACGAACTCGCGAAGGCCCGCGGCGACGACAACGCCGACTTGGCAGAGGGTCCGCTTGGTCCATGCAGGGCCTCCGTTCTCACCTCGCTCAAGGTGTGGACGGGCGGCGGCGAGGATGACAGCATGGAAGGCCAAGTCGAGAAGTAAGCGGCTCGAGTGGACCTCTCGAAACCCAACTAGTTCAAAAACTTACGTCAGCTCCGGACGTTATTATACACCTCGACATGAACGCGATGTCATTTGACATCTCGGCCCCGAATGCCGAGATCTCATGCACTCAAATTCGGCTCTCCGGTTCGGCGCCGGTCGGCCAGTTCCCTGCTAGCGATCTCTCGCCGCCGAGGATCATAAATCTATGATGAATTCACAGGGCGCTCCGCGCCTTCTCACCTGGATTGCAATCATCATGCTCGCACTCGTGCCCTCCCAAGCCGACGCTCAACCCCGCACCAGCGAGTTCCACCTCGCCAACGGAATGCAGGTGGTGGTGATCCCCGATCACCGCGCACCAGTTGTCACGCACATGGTCTGGTACAAGGTCGGCGCGGCAGACGAACCCAAGGGCGTCTCAGGCATCGCGCACTTCCTCGAGCATCTGATGTTCAAGTCTACGGACAAGATTCCGATGGGCGAGTTCTCGAAGATCGTCGCGCGCCTCGGCGGCAACGACAACGCCTTCACCGGCCACGATGTAACGGCCTACTTCCAGCGCATCTCGAAGGATCGCCTCGAGACTGTCATGGACATGGAAGCGGACCGCATGGTGAACCTGCGCCTCACCGAGAAGGAGGTGCTGACTGAGCGCGACGTGATCCTCGAGGAGCGCCGCAGCCGCATTGAGAACAACCCGGCCGCGATCATGGACGAGCAGATGAACGCGGCGCTCTATTATTCGCATCCGTACGGGATCCCGGTGATCGGCTGGGAGCACGAGATGGCGAAGCTTTCGCCGCAGGATGCACTGACGTTCTACAAACACTTCTACGCGCCGAACAACGCTATCCTGGTCGTTGCGGGCGACGTGAGCGCCGACGAGGTTCGCGCGCTCGCCGAGAAGACCTACGGCAAGATTCCGGCAAATCCCGCTGTCGACAAGGCGCGCAACCGGCCGCAGGATCCGCCGCAGCGTGCGCCCCGCCGCGTTGACTATTCCGATCCGCGCGCAGGCAACGCTTCGTTCCATCGCGACTATGTCGTGCCGAGCTACATGACGGCCAAGCCCGGTGAAGCCGAAGCGCTCGATCTCCTGATGAAGATCGCGGCCGACGGCGCAACCAGCCGCCTCTATAAGCGCCTCGTCGTGGAGGAGAAGATCGCTTCGTCCGCGGGCGGCGCCTACTCGGGCTCCGGGCTCGACTACGGTACGATCAGCCTCTACGCGGTATCGGCAGACGGCGCCGACATGCTGCCCAAGATCGAAGCCTCGATCGACAAGGTGCTGCAGGAGATCCGCGACGGCGGCGTCACCGAAGCCGAACTCAAGCGCGCGCGCTCGAGCTACATCGCCGACTACGTGTACGAGAACGACGATCAGGCCTCGCTCGCCCGCCGCTACGGCTGGGGCATGGCGCTCGGACGCACAGTTGAGCAGATCGAGGGCTGGCCCGACGCTCTTCGCAAGGTGACGGTCGATGACATCAAGCGCGTCGCCGGCACGTATCTCGACATCAAGCGCTCGGTTACGGGCTATCTCACGCCTTCGTCCGGGGATGCTCATGCGGAGCAGCCCGCTCCGAAGAGCCGCTCGTAGTCAGCCATCAGGGATGCCTCAATGGACATGCTTCGCCGCACGCTTGCGCGTTTCGATCTGGCGATCTCGCTTTCCGTGCTCGTCGTCGCCCTTTCCTTCAGCTTTTCCGGGCCTGCTCACGCCATGAAGATTCAAGAAATCACCAGCCCCGGCGGTATCAAGGCGTGGCTCGTCGAAGCGCACGACAATCCGCTGCTCGCGCTGCGCTTCTCGTTCGAAGGCGGAAACTCCCAAGACCCCAAAGGCAAAGAGGGTGTATCGAACTTCCTTTCCGCGATGCTTGACGAAGGCGCCGGCGACATCACGTCGAGCGACTTCCAGGAGCAGATGGAAAACCTCGCTATGCGCATGCGCTTCGAGGACAGCCGGGACGGGTTCTACGGCAACTTCCAGACGCTGACCGAGAACCGCGCGGAGTCGGTGAAGCTGCTCCGCCTCGCGCTCTCGAAGCCGCGTTTCGATCCCGATGCGGTCGAGCGTATTCGCGGTCAGCTTCTTGCTAACCTCGTCTATTCCGATCGCGATCCTGAGCGGGTTGCGGCGAAGGAATGGTTCAGCGTCGCATTTGCAGGCCACGCCTACGGCCGCCCAGCGCAGGGCACGGCGGAAACGGTCAAGACGATCACGCGTGACGATCTCGAAGCCTACCGCAAGCGCGTTTTCGCGCGCGATACGCTCAAGGTCGTGGCTGTCGGCGACATCACGCCAGACGACCTCAGCAAGCTACTCGACGAAGTATTCGGCGATCTGCCTGCGAAGTCCGAGCTTCTCCCCGTCGCAATGACGCAACCCGGCAAGGGAACCGAGAAGTGGATCCCGATGGACGTTCCCCAGTCTGTCGCCGTGTTCGGCCTGCCATCCATGCCGCGCAAGGACCCTGACTTCATGGCCGCCTTTGTGCTCAACCAGCTCATCGGCGGAGGAGGCTTCGCGTCTCGCCTCATGGAAGAGGTGCGTGAGAAGCGCGGCCTTGCCTACTCGGTCTACAGCTACCTGCAGCCCTTCAAGCACACGTCGATCCTCTCGGGCGGCGTGGCGACGCGCGCCGATGCCATCCAGCAGTCGCTCGACGTGATCCGCGGTGAACTCAAGCACGTCGCCGACGAGGGACCGACACCGGACGAGTGGGAGAACGCCAAAAAATATCTCGTTGGCTCGTACGCCTTGCGCTTCGACACCAACGCTAAGATCGCGAGCCAGTTGCTCGGGCTCATGGAGGATGACTTCGGGCCCGACTACATCGACAAGCGCAACGCCATGATCGAGGCATTGACCATCGAGGATGCGAAGCGTGTCGCCAAGCGGCTTCTTGCCAACGACGGCTTGATCGTGACCGTGGTCGGCCAGCCCCCGACGGCTGCAGCCGCAGCCGACAAGAAAGGCTGAGGACGCGCTATGAGCCTTGCCGTCCCCATTTCTTTCGTCCGGGGGCGGCTTGGCTAACCGTGGAAAAACGGCTACGTCTCCTCGCCCTTTCAGCCGGTTATGCGGGATACCATGACCCAGACCGTTCCCACCGTCTCGTCTTCTCCTTATCGCCAATCGATCGCCGGATGCCTTTCAGGGGCGATCGGCGAGCATGGACTTTCGGAAGCTGAGCTCGGCCGCTGGCTCGATAAGCTCGGGCCGGCGCTGCATGATCTCAAGGACGATCACGCAACGGGGCGTTTGCCGCTGCTCAGGATCGCGGAGGATACGGCCGATCTCGACGCGGCGGAGGCGGCGCTCGAAAAGCTTTCTCAGGGCGCAGAGACGATCGTCTTCTTCGGCACCGGTGGATCGGGCCTCGGCGGCCAGATGCTGGCGCAGCTCGGCGGCTGGAACCTGCCCGGTGTCTCGTGTTGCTCTGAGGGAAGCCCGCGCCGCGCGCGGCCGCGCACCCGGTTCTATGACAACCTCGATCCGTTGACACTTGCGGCGGGGCTCAACAGGCTCGATCTCGAAAAGACGCGTTTCATCGTGACGTCGAAATCCGGCGGCACCACGGAGACCCTGGCTCAGCTCATCGCGACGCTGTCGCTGATCAAGAGCGCGGGGCTCGAAGCGCGCATTCCAGAACTTTTCCTCGGCGTCACAGAGCCTGACAAGCCGGGCAAGACCAACGGTCTGCGGGCGCTTCTCGGCAGCCTCGGCGTTCCGATGCTGGAGCATCATACCGGCATCGGCGGACGGTTTTCGTGTCTGACGAACGTCGGTCTCATGCCGGCACTCGCACGCGGCCTCGATGCGCGCAAGATCCGCGCAGGCGCTAGGGAAGTTGTCGACGGTCTCGTCTCGGCTTCCTTCGCAGCCGCTTATGCGCCGGCCATCGGCGCGGCGACTGCTGTCGGGCTTTCAAAAGAGCGCGGTATCCGTACGCTCGTCATGATGCCGTACAACGACCGCCTCGGGCGCTTTTCGGAATGGTACGTGCAGCTCTGGGCCGAGAGTCTCGGCAAGGGCGGTGAAGGTACGACGCCCGTTCCCGCGCTCGGCCCCGTCGACCAGCACAGCCAGCTTCAGCTTTTCATGGACGGGCCGCGCGAGATCGCCGTCACCGTCGTTCGCGTTGCGAGCCGCGGCCAGGGGCCGTTGCTCGATCCGGAGCTTGCGAGGCTCGGTGGACAGGCGTTCCTCGGCGGCAAGACCATCGGTGACGTGGTGGATGCGCAGTCTCACGCCATCGCGGAAGCTCTCACCCAGGCTGGGCGCCCCGTGCGTACGTTTGACCTCGACACGCTCGACGAGCGTTCGATGGGTGCGCTCCTGATGCACTTCATGATCGAGACGATCCTGGCCGGGCGGTTGCTCGACCTCGATCCGTTCGATCAACCCGCCGTCGAGCTTGCGAAGACGCTGACTCGCGAGCGACTGTCCCGCTAGTTGCGGCGGTTCTCGATCGAGAAGCGAATGAGATCCGACGTGCGCGGCAGGTCGAGCTTCTCCTTGATGCGTCCGCACGAGTTGGCAACGGTCTTGTAGGCAATGCCAATCGCCTCAGCGATGCCTTGAAGGCTCTTGCCCTCGCCCAACATGCGCAGGATTTCGATTTCGCGATTGGTCAGCTTGCGCAGAGGATCTTCCGCACGCACGCTGTTCATGACCAGCTCACCGGCCATGCTGCTGTCGAGATAACGCTGCCCCTCGGAAATACGCTGCACTGCCGTCAGAAGCTCGTCGCTGCCCGCACTCTTGCAGACATAGCCGTAGGCTCCCGCCTGAAGCGCGCGATTGGCATAGATCGGTTCGGAGTGCATCGAAAACATCAGGATGCGAATTGTCGGATTTTCGATGCGGAGGCGACGCAGAAGCTCGAGACCGCTCGCGCCGTCCAGGTTGATGTCCAGGATGACGATATCCGGGGACTCCTTGCGCGCAGTCGTCAGCGCATCGTGTGCCGTCCCGACCTCGATAACCGTCGTATTCGGTATCGTCGAGAGAAGACGCTGGACGCCCTGACGCACGACGGCGTGATCATCAACGACGAGTACTTTCATATTCTGCTCCCGGGTCCCAAGGATCCGCCGAATGCCGCATAACTCTCCCTTATCGGGATCCGAACGTCCACGACGACGCCCGGAACATCCTCCCGATTGGCCACCGTGACTGTTCCGCCCAGCGCCGTCGCGCGCTCGCGCATAGCCACGAGACCAAAACCGCTCGCCAGGCCATCCGGCTTCAGGCCACCTCCGTCATCGCGCACCAGCACGTGAACATCGTCGGGGTTTTCGTCGGATACCTGGACGTCGATGCGGGTTGGCGACGCGTGCTTGAAGGCATTGCTGATCGCTTCGCGAACGATGCCGTGAATGACGCCATCCAGTTTCTGGCCGAACGTGCGATCCGTGATGTCGAGATCGAACGACACGTCGGGATTTCGGAGCTGCCAGGAGGCAACGAGGGTCTCGATCGCATTGGCGAGGCCCAGTTCGAGGTGCACGGCCGGACGCAGGCGGCCAAGGATGGACTTCACATGCTTCTTCATGTGGGTCACGGCCTCGCGGATCGCGTCTGCGCGCGTGACGACCAGGGCGGGCTCGAGCCGTTCGGCGTCCGCCATTTGCCGGATGCTCGACGCGTCGACATCGACGGCGAAGAGAAACGGGCTCACCTCGTCGTGAAGATCGCGTGCCAAATCGGCGCGCTCTTCTTCCTGAACCGTCGCCAATTGATCGTTGAGCTGCTGATTGCGCCGTTCCATGTCGCCCAAACGGGCCGCCATGTCATTGAAACCCGAGCACAGCTTCGCAAGTTCGGTCGGGCCACTTTCGGCAACACGCACACCGTAGTCACCGCCGCCAAGCCGGCCGAAGGCGTCGGACAACATCGGCAAAGGTTCGAGGGCGCGTCTCACTGTGACGTAAATCAGGACTGAAACCAGCGCGCAGAAGCCGAAGAGAATTGCGAGCTTGATGAGAAAATCTTCCCATACTTCTCCGACCTCTCCGCGCTGGTCGGCTTCAAGCTCGATCATGCCGTAGGATTTCACCGCTTCCGGGAGTTGAATGCGGATAACCTCCGGCGGGCGAGCGATCAGGTTATAAAACCATTCCGGAAGCTCCTCGGCGGGGGTAACAAAACTCGAAATGCGCGCGCCGATGGGCTCCGGCTCCACGAATGTCGCTTTCACGTGACGATTGCCGTCGAAGACGCGAACCAGACGCACGAGCTGAAGACGCGGGTCCTCGTCGTGAGCGACTTCCTGGACCACCTTGCGAACGGTCTTTTCTGCCAAGTTCAGCGCGGTGCCGACTTCGGTCTCAACTTTGTTGGCGGCCTGCAAATACGTGATCACGCCGCTCAGCACGAGGCTGAGCGCGAGTACCACCGAGATGTTGCGGATGATGGTCGCGCTAAGGGATTCGGATTTTCGGGGCCCGAACGGGCTAGCCAGGCTCTTCAGATCGATCTGTTGCACCATTGCTTCATCTCGATCCGCTCCCGCTCGGAGCGGGAAAAAAGGGTGCGCTTCTCATGCAACTCTTCAGTGTAACAAGGTAACAAACTCCTATGTTATAAATTGTCGCAGCGCGCAAGGGCCAAAGGTGCATGAACAGCAAAAAGCCCCGAAATGATCGGGGCTTCTGCCTTTCAGGCGCGAGGTTTTGGTTACTGCTGTTCCGTCGGAACCCGCGCTGCAGGATTGGACCCGGCCTCAGGGTCAGCCGGATTGGCGTTGTTCGGCGCCATCTGCTGGTTTTCGTTGGTATTCGGGTCAGCAGGAATGCCTGCGGGCGATTCCATTCCGCTGCCGCTCGCGCCAGAGCCAGCGCCTTCAACCGCTGAGCCGGTGCCCGGGGGAGAGGTGGGAACGCGCGCGGCCGGATTGGAGCCGGCCGCAGGATCAGCAGGGTTTCCCACGCCCGGGGCCGGCTGCTGGTTTTCATTTGTCGTCGGGTCCGACGGGCTACCGGCCGGAGATTGCGCAGCCGCTACGCTTGCGCCGAATGCCACAGCGAGAGCGGCTAGCAAAGATGTCGTCGTGTTCGTGGGCATGGATGCGTCCTTTCTGCTTTTTGTTGTCCTCCCCATTGGAAACGCGGCCGATCCATGGCGGTTCCGGTCAGCAAGCAGCTGGCGACCCGTCGTCGGATTGGCCGCAGGACGACTGATTTGCAGCGCCCGCGTGCGGAATTCTCGCCTCGGCATCTTGGAGGCGCATGAGTACCCTAGCGATCTCGGCCGGCATATCCTGATTGTCCTCGTTGTAAATTCTACGCAGTCGAGATCGAAACGCTCTTGTCATTTCTTCTCCGAGTTCTCGCTCCATTTCTCATCTCCTTCTCGGCGCTTACTCCTTCCTGATGCAGGTCGTTCAACAGCGCTGTTAGTCACGCAACAACGAGTGCCGCGAGACAGTTCCTCATGAAAGATTGCAAGTCGGTTAGGTGGTACCTTGCGGCAACCCGGCGGTGTGCAGGTGGTGATAAACGCGCGCCGGGCCTCCAGCGGATTGGTGATTAACCGCGGCAAAATTGTCCCGTCTGGCTGCAACGCGCAGGAACCGGCCGGCCGGGATGTCCGTTAGTCGAGCATGACAGACCGCACACCAAAACCGCCACGTAAGCCGGTACTGCCGAGCCAGCCCGATCAGCCACAGCGGCCCAACCAGCCGATCGAGCCGTCGGGCGACAACGAGCATCCGATCGACGCGCCGCCTGAAGAGGTGGAGCGGAGAGATCCGGATCCGCGTTCGCGGGATACGCTCTAATTTCCACATCGGCTCAGCAGCCGGACGCATTCAACAACGGCGGTCAACAGCCAACGGAGGCCAATAAATGGCACGCGCTACAGCACATCCAGACCATCGCCTGATTTCGAGCGAAGACGTCGTAGGCACGGACGTCATCGGCGCCAACGACGAAGTCATCGGCCAGATCGACCATCTTCTTCTGGAGAAGGTTTCGGGCCGCGCCGCGTATGCGGTTATGAGCTTCGGCGGAATTCTCGGATTGGCGCACAGCCACTACCCCATTCCGTGGGGGGCGCTCACCTACGACACGCAGGTCGGAGGTTTCCGCACGGGCATCACCGAAGCCCAACTGCGAAATGCGCCGGAGTTCAGTGACGACTCCTGGTCCGAGGACCGCGCATGGGAAAAACGGACGCATGAGCACTACGGCGCACCTGCCTACTGGGGCCGGTAACGTCGCCACCGAGCACAATCCATAGCTCAAGGGCGGTAGATCAGCGGATCTACCGCCCAGCTTGTATCGCAAGCCTGAGAGGCCGATCGTGCGCAGCTCTTCAATGTCCGAGTGGGTTTTCATTCGCCGGGTGCTCATCGTTTTCGCCATCGGTGTGCTCGCGGCCATCCTCTGGACGCTATCCGATCTGCTCCTTCTCATATTCGCTGCCGTGCTCAGCGCGCTTGCTCTCCGCGCCCTCATGGGGCCTCTCATGGAGGCAACGGGTTTGCGGGAGATCACGGCCCTCGTCATTGTGGTGCTGCTCATCATCGCAATCGCAGCCGGGGTCGTACTCCAATTCGGGTCCCGCCTCTCGGACCAGATCGCGTACCTCGCGCAGAATGCTCCGACGGCATTGCAGAGCCTGACTGAGAGGCTCGGTATCGATCTTCAGTCGCTCTCCCGCGATTTTGGAGGGACTGCACTCGGGGAAATTGCTTCGCGCGCGCTCACGGTGGGCTCAAGCATCATCGAGGCCATCGCAGCCTTCGTGCTCGTCGGCGTAGGCGGGCTTTACTTCGCGGCAGCTCCGGGCCCGTACCGGCGCGGGTTCATCGCTGTCTTTCCAGAGCGCTGGCGCAATCAAGTCACGTCCACGCTCGACGACTGTGGCTTCGCGCTCACGCGGTGGCTCAGAGCGCAGCTCATCGCGATGGCCATCGTCGGCGCGTTGACCGGTTTCGGCATGTGGATCGTCGGCGTGCCATCTCCGCTCGCCCTGGGTCTCATCGCCGCCGTGACCGAGTTCATCCCGATTGTTGGACCGATCGTCGGGGCCATACCCGCGCTTCTGCTGGCCTCGACCATGGGGTGGGAACTCACGCTGGCGGCGCTTGCGGTCGCCGTCGTCGTGCAACAGCTCGAGAACAATGTGATCATGCCGTTCATCGTTGGCAGGGTCGTCGAGCTGCCTGCTGCCGTCGGTTTGTTCGCAACCGTCGCCATGGGCCTCTTGTTCGGGCCGCTTGGTTTGCTGCTCGGGTATCCTTTGGCCATCGTCGCGGACGTAGCCATTAGGCGGCTCTATGTACGGGAAGCTCTTGGGAAGACGGTAGAAATCCCAGCCGAACGGGAGCGAAAGGCAGAAGAGCAAAGCTGAGCAAATCCCCTTTAGCCATTTCCGCTGGCGCCCCTCGCTAAGGGCCGCGAGATTTCATAGATACTGCACGACCCCGCCTCGACTGCTGCGGGATCCGGCAAAAGCCGTTACATCACCGGTGTTCTTCGGAGCTCCCGCCAACATGGTAGACCCTGCCTCCACCGATAACCGGCCTGAAACTCTCTCATGGCCGCAGGCGGCAGCCGCATGGGTCTCGGGGCTTGCCGAACGGATTCTCGAGCCCCGTCTGCTTGGCCCCATGATCGGCACGGTGATGGCCGCGCTGGCCGCCTTCGTCATCCACGAGATCAGCGGACAAATCCATCTCGACGATATCACCGGAGCGATCGCGTCAACGTCGTCGAACGCAATCTGGCTGACGCTCGTCTTCACGGCGGTGAGCTTTGCCGCGATGGCGCTCTACGACGTCATGGCGGTTCGCGGCATTGCGCCGGGGCGTGTGTCGTCCGAGCTCGCTGCTTTCGCAGGTCTTGTCGGCTACGGCATCTCGAACGCGATCGGTTTCCACGTTCTCGTCGGCGGCACGGTGCGCTACCGGATCTATCAGGAGGCGGGGCTCGATGCGGCCGAGGTCGGACGCATCGTCGGCATCACCGCGCTCACGTTCGCCGCGGGCCTGCTCACCATCATCTGCATCGGCATTCTCGCAGATCCCAACGGCTTGCCGTTTCTTCGGATCCTCTCACCGGCCGACGACCGCATCCTGGCCATTGCCATCCTCATCGCGATGGCGGCCGCCATCTTCTGGCTTTCAGGCGGGCGACGGGAAATCAACATTCTGCGCTGGCGCTTCCCGTTGCCGACGGCGCGCAACGCCCTGACGCAAATCGTGATCGGTGCAATCGACATCGGCGCAGCGGCGGCAGCGCTCTATGTACTGCTGCCTGCCGACGTGGCACCCGGGTTCGCGGTGTTCCTCGTACTATTCGTCGCCGCGATCTCCGCCGGCATCGTGAGCCACGCGCCGGGTGGCCTTGGCGTCGTCGAGGCAACACTGCTTCTGGGTCTTGGCGCGGGGACGCGGCCCGACGTGCTCGCTGCGCTCGTCGTATTTCGCGTCATCTACTATTTCATTCCGTTGCTGCTCGCAGCGGCGGCGCTCCTTACTTTTGAAATCAAGCGGGCGCGAGCTCGAGCAGTCGCGCGGGGACGGAAGTTTACCCTCGCGCGGCGCCTCGTTCCGCCCATCGCTTCTTCGCTTGTTTTCATCGGCGGCATCGTTCTGCTTCTGTCGGGCAACACGCCAGCTGTCGGCGATCGCACGACGTCCCTGAGCGATTTTCTGCCGCTTCCTTTTGTCGAGGCTTCACACTTGCTCGCAAGCCTCGTCGGCCTGCTTCTGATCATCGTGGCGCGGGGCCTCAACAGGCGCATTGCCTCGGCACGGATCATTGCCATCGTGCTGCTGCTGGCGGGCGCAGCGTTCTCATTGCTCAAGGGCCTGGACTGGGAAGAGGCCAGTGTTCTTTCGGTGGTCGCCGCCGTGCTCTACTTCAACGGCAGCGCTTTTTACCGCAAGGGCGATTGGCGATCGTTCCGCCCGAACCGGACGTGGCTCGCGCTCATGGGCGTCGTGCTCGTGTGTTTGACGCTGATCGGATTCCTTGCTTTCCGGCACGTGGAATACCAGTCCGAACTCTGGTGGCAGTTCGCCTGGGATGGGGACGCGCCGCGCTTCCTGCGCGCAACGCTGGCGTTGACGATCCTTGCTGGGGCCATTGCCGTCGACGCGCTCATCCACCATCCGCATGCGCCGCCGCGCGGACGTGCGCATATTCCGCCGGCAGTGCGTCGCATCCTCGCGACAACGTCGAGCACGACACCGAACGTGGCGCTGCTCGGCGACAAATCCTTCCTCGTTTCGCCGGACGAAAACGCCTTCGTCATGTTCGGAGTTGCGGGGCGAAGCTGGATCGCTCTCGGAGATCCGGTCGGCGAGAATGCAGCGGTTCGCGCGCTCGTCTGGCAATTCGCGGAAGAAGCCGACCGGGCCGGCGCGAGAGCCGTGTTCTACTCGGTGACGCCGGATCGGCTTCCGCTCTATCTCGATCTCGGGCTCGCGCTACTCAAGACGGGCGAGATCGCGCGTGTCGATCTCAGCACGTTCTCGCTCGAAGGCCCGGCGCGGCACGATTTCCGCTACGGCCAGAAGCGCGCGACGCGTGAAGGCCTGGAGTTTTCCGTCGTGCCGAAGGAGGCCGTACCGGAGGCTCTTGGCCAGCTCAAAGCCGTTTCTGACGCATGGCTCGCGACCAAGAGCGGGGGCGAGAAGGGCTTCTCTCTGGGGCGTTTCGATGAGGCGTATCTCTCGGAGTTCGACTGCGCCGTCCTCAAAAAGGACGGAGAGATCGTCGCGTTCGCGAACCTCTGGCGCAGCGGCGACAAGACGGAAATCTCGATCGATCTCATGCGCTATATGCCCGGCGTTTCGAAAGTGATCATGGACGCGCTATTCGCGCACCTGCTGCTCTACGGAAAGGCGGAGGGCTATCGCTGGTTCAATCTCGGCGCGGCTCCGCTGGCAGGTCTCGCCGATCATCCCCTCGCCTCGACGTGGAACCGCGTCGGCACCTTCATTTACCGGCGCGGCGACGAGTTCTACAATTTCGAGGGCCTGCGCGCCTTCAAGCAGAAATTCGATCCTGTCTGGACGCCACAGTATATTGCTAGCCCCGGTGGCATGGCGATGCCGCAGGTTCTGCTCGACATCACCCAGCTCGTTTCCGGCAGCCCCCTTGGATTCCTCAAAAGATGATACGCTCCACGCTTGCGCTCGTTGCCGCCACTTGCCTCGCTGCGTCACCGCTGCGGGCCGAGCCGCCCGCCCCCGCAAACACCACAACCGTTTCGGCCGGCCTGCTCGATTCCATTCCGATCACCCAACCCGCAGCATCGCCGCCGAAGGCAATGGTGGTCTATCTCTCCGACCGCAGCGGGTGGCAGCCCACCGATGACGCCATCGTCTCCGCTCTCAAAGCGAGCGGAGCTGTGGTGCTTTCCGTGAATTTCGCGACCTATGCCGAGAAGCTCGACAAGGACGACGGGGATTGCGCTGATGTCGTAGGCGACATCGTCGATGCCGCGCAGAATGCGCAACGCCAGCTCGGCATCCAGACCTATCTTCCCCCGATCGTCGTGGGATCAGGCGAGGCAGCAACGCTCGCTTATGCCGCGCTTTCCACGGCACCGGCCAATACGCTCGGCGGTGTCGTCGGGGCAGGCTTCACAAACCGGCTCAGCCTCAAGAAGGCGGTTTGCGAAGCGACGACGCCCGTCAAGACCGCCGACGGAAAAGCGTTCTCCTACGGATTCGACGATAAGCTGCCGGGCACCGCGACTTTGCTGGTCGGAAAGGAGCTCTTCAAAGCCATCGACAAGGCTTCCGATCCCAGCGGGGACAAGGTGAGCGTTGAGGAGCTCGAGGTCGAATCCATTCCAAGCCAGATCGCCCATGAGGTGGCGGATCTCGCGAGCGTGGCGCGTCCGTTTGGCGATCTCCCCGCCGTCGACATTCCGGCCAATACGGCGCCTCGTGCGCTCTGCATCCTGATTTCCGGCGACGGAGGCTGGCGCGATCTCGACAAGACGATCGGCGAGTGGCTCGCCACGCAGGGCGTGCACGTGGTGGGGCTCGACGCGCTCCACTACTTCTGGGCGAAGAAGACACCGGAAGCGCTTGCGAAGGACATCGCGTTTCTCGCCGATGCGGCGGATGCCAACGACAATCTCCCGTTGATGCTGGTTGGCTATTCTTTCGGCGCGGATACCATTCCATTTGCCTACCCGCTGCTGCCGAAGGCGCTGCAGGATCGTACGCGTGTCCTCGGCCTGCTGGCTCCGGGTCCGTCGACGTCGTTTCAGATCACCATCGGCGGCTGGCTCGGCATCAACGATACCGGCTACGACGTGACACCTGCCATCGCGAAGCTGCCTCCCGAGCGCGTCGTGTGCGTCTACGGAACGGAAGACAACGACAGCGCCTGCGCGGATCGCTCGGTGAGCAAGGCGACCATCGTGAAGACGTCCGGCGGGCATCATTTCGACGGCAATTACATCGGCATTGCAAAGCGTTTTCTGGAGCGCGTCGGCCCGCAGTGAGAGAGACGGACGGGAACTTTATGACCGGCGACGCGTCATACAGCTGAATGCTTGCCGCAGCCCTCGAAGGCCCGGACCGGGCAGGAGCGCGTTTCATGAACCTGTTGCCGTTCGCTCTCGCAACGCTTGCCGCATTGGCCGTTGCGGCGTGTAGCGATGAATCCTCGCAGCCGGTGTCCGCGACGACCGGTCCGAACCCGACACTGGCAAAGGCCAAATCCCAATTCATCCCGACGGTGCACATCGCTCCGGTCGTAGGCTGGCCGGAGGGCGGCAAGCCCGTCGCCGCCGATGGCCTCTCGGTTACGGCGTTCGCGGGAGGCCTCGATCATCCGCGCTGGCTTTTCGCGCTGCCGAACGGAGACATTCTCGTTGCCGAGACCAACAAGCCTGAAGGCTCCGGTGGGCGTAGCGGCATTGCCGGCTGGGTGATGCGCACCGTGATGCAGCGTGCCGGCGCCGGTGTGCCGAGTGCGAACCGCATCACGCTTCTGCGCGACGCCAACGGCGATGGCGTCGCCGAGACGCGGAGCGTGTTTCTCTCCGATCTCAATTCCCCGTTCGGGATGGCGCTCGTCGGCTCGAATTTCTACGTCGCGAACACGGATGCGATCCTGCGCTTTCCTTACACGGAAGGCGCGACAAAGATCCGTGAACCTGGTGCGAAGGTCGCGGACTTGCCGGCGCTACCCTTCAACCATCACTGGACGAAGAACATCATCGCCTCGACGGATGGCACGAAGCTCTATGCGACGGTAGGCTCCAACAGCAACGTTGCCGAAAACGGCATGGACGCCGAAAAAAGCCGCGCAGCCATCCTTGAGGTCGATATCGCTAGCGGTGCAACGCGGCTTTTCGCATGGGGTTTGCGCAATCCAAACGGCATGGACTGGGAGCCGGCGACCGGCGCGCTATGGACCGTCGTCAACGA
>JAATOF010007556.1:0-10529 GCA_013170925.1 Podosphaera leucotricha
AATGCAAGGGTGAAAACATTTTACAAAAAAGATTCGCCAGGGGATTAGACCAATCTCATGTTACCATTGCAGATGAACCCTGACACTTTTAAGGAGAGCCTTAGCCCAATTCGTTAATGATCGTGCAGATACTTTCCATATTCATATGAAGATTGACCAGAGAAACCTCATGGGAGGAAAATTTAGCCCTGTAGCCCTGTAAGCCGCTGTATGCTCTACGAACTCAACGCGCCTCGGTCGTGTAGCGGGGTAGATGCTAGGCCCCTGGTACTCAGTAAGTAAGGAATCCGAAAACGCACGCGCATATACGTATCTGTCTGCACTCTATCAGGACGACACGTCGAGAGCCACAAATAGATGCACATTGAGAAAGACATGGGTAAGTGAGTCCTAGGTAGAAAGGGAAATTCCGTTCAAGCATTTAATAATAATAACCGCAAAATAGTGTACAGAACTTAGCTTAGTCTATTATTGGCTGATTCCACTTATCCCTTATAATTCCCTTATCAGTCACATGATATCACCGCCCTAATCACATGATCATTTGAATTCATTACATGCAGTAGCATCTGTCGGAAAGTTATTGCTCAAAATACATCGTATATAATTGCAAATCCCTCAGTAACTCCCAAACATTCAAATCTTACAATTATAGTTTGCTGCGTCACTTGAATTCGACGAAAGCTTTGTTTGTGCGTTGTCAGACTTGTTTACGACTCATCGCTCACCAGCCTTCACAAAACCCGAATCTCACAATTTTCCACGCTCAAATCTAGGGAAGGCCTCGAGGCCACTGATTATGGCCCTAATATATACTGTTGATGATTTGATACGCCTGCGATCCTCGCCGCTAGCGGTGAAACCTCTCGATCTCCCTCCTACAGAGCAGTGGATGGGGTAGGAGACAGAATATTTTCAAGTTTTAACACTGACAAGTTCTACAGACCAACAACTGATTCTTCTCGTAATCTAATGAAGCCAAATCTTGATAAATCCAAGAATAACATTTCTAATTCGCATCTAGACTCAAGTAATCGTCGACTTGCCTCAGATAGAAATGTACAGCGTAATAATGCTAGTAAGCTTCCAACTATTTCGATTTAAGGTGTTATTACTCTGACTATTCATTCCAAAGATCCAGAAGACATTATATTGGGGCCCCCAAAAACTTCGTTCATGTCTGCTACTTCTGTAAAAAGTATCGGCAAAAACCTCGATAGCCCTGATCGGGTAGGATTAAGAGATACCGGCTTTGGCTTCAAAACAAGGACTGGAGGAAGCGAGCACGATCGAAACCGTGACAGTAGAAATAACAAAATTCGTCCAAGGCGGGCAGAAGGTGATCAGGAAAATGAAGGATTTAATTCTATTCAACCCAGGAAAAGCTTCAGCGCTGAAGGGGCTGAGAGGTTTAACCTCCGTAAGGGAAGCATGTCCATCAGCATGGTAGCTGAAAAAAACCGAGATGAGAAGTTATTTAAGGATAGAGATGATCTGGATCGAAAAGAACGGTCTCGGGGCGTTGAAAGCTTTTCTCGCGATAGAGTCAGAGATCATGAACAGGATCGTGACAGAAATCATCGCAGTCACGGAATAGGTCGTGGAAGAAATGAGCAGTCATGGTTTAGAGAAAGAGATAATCACGATACACCTCATGGTTCTAGAGATCGCCACAGTAGCGGTGATAAATATGCGGATCGTAGCCGGGGCTGGAGGATGAAAGAGAAAGACGAGCGCCCAGATAGGGGGTCTGATAGATTTACGGAAAGAAACGGGACTCGTGATGATCGAGGAGATCGACCTTGGGATAAAGGCAGAGATAAACACCATGATTTTGACCCTGAATGGATGGAAGATCAATTTGAAGAGAAGAGTCAGCCACGTACTACTGCAGATTTCGAAAGATGGAAAGAACAGATGCAAGGAAAAGATAGAGCCAACAAAAGTGTAAGAGATAATACAAAATCAGAGCTTGGGTTACCCCTTGGCGCCGAGAAGCAGGAAACTGATGCTCCTCTTGAATTCGATTCAGGGCCGGATAAGTTCTTAAGTCTTTTTACACCAAAAAAAGATAATCTTTCTGATAGTCCTTCACAATCGGGAAATGAGGGAGCAAGAAAACCTCAGGTTATCGGGAAAGCGTCTCGATTTACATCGTTTTTCAATGCTCAAGACGAGCCTGGTAAAACTCCAGTAGATACCCTGCCTGAGACTCGACCACAACCTTCCGCTGAATTTGAAGATCCTTCTAGAACCAATGTACAGTCGAATGCGGAGAAAGAAGCATTCCAACAATTGCTCCAAAAGCTTCAGCGTCAAACTCTCCAAGCTTCTGGTTCAAATTCACCAGCTCCAGTATCTTTGCCTTCTAAAGTTCCGGTTGCTCCCTCATTGGACCTCTATCAAACATATCAAAATGATTGCCTAGAAGAGGTACGCCCAAGTCCGCGACATTCTCAGCAAGATATTCAGGACCTGTTTACTCAACGTCAGATGGCTGAAAGCCATAATTTAATAAGACCCGAGCAAATTTTACAAGAACTAGTTGGTCAACGTCAAAATCCTCTTAATCAAGCTACTCTCAATAGACTGGATCAGCCAATTCGTAATTCGAATACCGAATATTCGATGGGTTTATTGCAAAATGCTCAGTCGATACCAGATCCACAGCGATTAGATCCAATGCTCATGCGAATACCACCGAAATCAGAAAATCGTCAAATGCATCAACATATCGTAATTGATCGCGAACAAGAAATGCATAGAGAAGCTGTCGCACATAGCGAACGCAATACAGTTGAGCGTCAAACACGGCCGCAACCGCCTCCGGGATTCTTTGACGATTCTTCGTATCCTCGAGGCGCTATCTTACCCCATGAGCGGCAATCTAGAAATCCTCAACCGTCTCAGATACTCCAGCGACCACCAGGATTGGAGATGGGATGGGAGCGACAAGCCCAGCTACCACCTCCACAACATAGGATTTCTCAAAATATCGCTCCTCCACCTGGGCTAACTTCTAATTTAAATCGTGCTTTACCTATCCCCCAACAGATATTCCCCCCTGGTTTTCCAACTGGTAATTTCTCTCCATCAGACGTCATGAGCGCTCCACCCCCTCGTAGTATGCAAATACAACCACCGCCTGGGCTTTTTAACGGACCGCCTCCTGGTTTTTTAACACCTGGTATGGGCGGATTCCAGGGGCCGGAAAGCATGGCTTTTGCTGCTCCGTATGATGCGCGTGGCCCTCCATCCCACGGCGCTTTTCGGAGACAATAAATGAAGAACATGAGATTGCATCAGACTTATAACGAATAAGACACATAGTTATGTGGTTTATCTGAGTATTTTAATTGAAGTGAATGATCAATTCTAATTGATACCTCCAGATTCTCACATATTTTCCACTGTTATTATAAATTACGTACAGTACGCTGTCACAGGACAAAACTTTGTGAGTTCTACGAGTAGAATCGTTGTGACTTTTTGTAAGTTTCGTATTTCGATGCTCATAAATTTTTGAATAATTCTCAGATGCGCTACTACAAGAACTGTAGAAGTTATAGCCTCCTATTGTGTGACTAATTTAAGTTTATATTTCTGCAATCGAGTTTTTACTTTTTGCTGCCAAAAAACCCTCGTTTCTTCTTCTCTCCGTCTTTAGGTTTACTTTTCTTGTCAGTTTTTCCTTTCAATAATGCACCCTCAATCATTGGATTGGGTCGCGAAGGTTGAAGGGTGGTCGAACTAATGTTTAAGGCAGATAATCCTTTGATAGGAACTGTAGCCGATGTGTCATATCTTGGTTCTTTTGGCGGGGGCATGAGTGGCCCGGCACCATTTGAGAGGTCCTTACCGTTTAGACCTGACCGTTGCACATTAGGAGGGGTAGCCGGAGAAGGGATTGGGGCTGGATCATTCCGAATAAATAAGAATGCTGGGGCTTTAGGCTTTGGTCTATCTACAGGTAGGTCCAATTTACGTCGGTCTACACTCAAATCGCTAACTTGTCTTGAGAAAAGTGCAGGTGTTAGCATGTGGCTGGTGGCGAGAAAGACATCTTTCCCGCTTGCTTTGGAAACTTCGTAACAGGCTCGCGATTCAGAATAAGTTGCACCACCAGCCACGAAAACAATAATCCTTTGTCTATTTTCTGCTGTGGTCTGTCGATTTCGAGCCCAAGTTGGCTTTGCACTCCTTAGTGAAGACTGCGATTGGAGAGCTTGTTCTTCAGAATTATCGAGGGGGGGCTTTAAAAATGGAAATATAGTTTGGTCCAAAGTACCCTTAACCACATCTTCGAGCATGAGTTTTACCATAGGCTCAAACCTTGAAAGGGAATATTCTTCATTCTCACTTGCGGGAGCCGTTTTTTGCGGAAACAAGGCCGATGGCGCAGTCCTTGTATCTTTAAGAGCTTTTACAGTGTGAGCTCCGAGTAGATCAAGATTTGTAATAGTCTCTTCGTCTTGAGGACGGAGACAAGCATGGGCAAGAAGTCTTTGGGTATCTTGAGTAATTACGCCGTCTCTAAAAATAATATAGAGCATTATAAGACGCCTTCGATCTGATGGAATGATATCATCATCATCTAGGAGTCGTATAAGCTGGTCTGCAATATTCTTGGGCTTACGAAAATCCTCATCGAGTCCTGTTGCTAGCGATTGCTCAATTGATGCAATATCAGGTAATTTATGGCGCTGAAAAATATCCATACACTGTTGAGCCATACTGAGATGCAAGGAATATGCTTCTTTCATCTCTTGAAATTGGGGGAGTCCTGCTAACATATCCTTGATGGCGTTGAGATTAGCTGTGTCTCCTTCGGGGTTCGTGAAATGTGGATTTTCGTCAATAAACTTTTGGAAGTCAGTCATTAGCTTTTCAATGGTGTCCTTCATATGTCTGTGCCTATTTTCAACCCAAATCTTATCATTCTCTCCAATCTCCATTTCTTTTTCCTGCTGGTCTACAGTTCCTTCGTTAACTACAGTCTTGTAGTAAATCTTATCTGCTTCTATCATGGGCAGAAGGTCATGGGCCATTGCTTGATACGTAAATTCATGGATAAGTGGAGCATTAAGGTCCATGGAGCGATCTGTAATAATCAGGGTCCCAGTAGGACGAGAGCCTTGGGCTGGGAAATTTGGGTTCCATTTGACATAGGCATCAAGTTCATCTTGGACAAAATTTGCAAGGTGTGAGCATAAAACATGTGCCTCATGCGTAGCATTTCGAGGCTTATAATATCGAATCTTGGGGTTTTCTCCTAGCGTGATACATATACCGGAAATCTGGAGAAACAATTAGCTTGTACGGTGGAATCGCCTGTCTAATTATTACCTTTTGTGCAAGACTCAGCATGTGATCTCGGACCAAACTATTACAGACAGGATGATAAAGAATAGGAAAGCTCCATGGATCTCTGAAAGTAATCAACTGTGACTCCTGAGGGAAGAAGTCTATAGAGAGTGTCTCGAATCCGGCAAGTTGTTCTTGAGCCATTCTAGAGTTATCAATGCGCCGGCGCATGAGGGGATCAAGGATGGAAATCCAAACCAGGAATGATTTTTTATATCTACGACGCTCAAAATCTGCCATAAGACAATCGATAATGTGTGGTTGGGGAGAAAGAAGGTAGATTGCATCCATATCTGGATTCATCTCCCTTCTTTCCTCAATCCTTTCGATGTCTACACCCACTTTTAGCAAGGAAGTGGCTAAAATTTTGAGTGCTACGCACTAGCAATGTTCTCAGTGAGAATGTCATCTTCTTTCACAACATTGTCTATGATCTTTCTAACAACTTCATCGATGACCAGCACCTTCCACTGTAGCTAAGTTAGAAGATAGAGAATGAGCTGGATAAGAAAACAACATCTCCGCGAGTTATGGACTTAATCGTGTCAATGATAACTGGAGCGGGGTTAGTGGAATCTTCAAGAAAGCAAAGCTGTTAGGTAAAGATGCATACTGTCACGCTGTTCCTGAATTGCAGATACCATGGCAGCAACATGCGCCGAGTCCTAGATTAGATTAGTTTGGTGAAAATGATTGAGTTAAATCGCAAATAGTCTCCTCAGAGAAAACAGAGGCAACCTGAACAAGGGTTTGCTCCTGTTTCAGCCTTGGTCTCAGCTGCTTAAATTTCTCAGCCTGATGTCGTCAATTATCAATCATGAGTCCTTACACTAAATTTACATATTCAAGCACAAGTACTGTTAAGAATTGCAAATCACGGAAGGCAACAACTCAAGCTTGAAAAGGGTTAATAAAACTAAGGATCTAATTTCTCTACGACTCATTTGACATTATAACTTAACGCCTTTTTACACCTTATCTAAATGGGAATCAATAACCAATACTCCAGATGAACGTCTCTTGACAGATACATATATGTATTTATGTGCGACGAAGGCGAGTGGATGTTGCACTCTTTATTCATAAAGATCCACAGAACCGGTTTTTGTCAAGTTCCCATATTCTTATCTCAGAGCCTATTTGGAGAGGGTACCCCGAGGTACCAGACAGCACTAGCCAAAATAGGTCTGGGCTTCTGAGCAAAAGATCATCTATTTTTTAAATTCAATGTGCCACTACTACTACTACTACTACTTACTGTTTGTATTATGTCCCGAACTGCCCTTTCGTTCGGATACTGTAATAAATGTTGCCTTTATATTGCAGCTTCAAATAGCTAAATAAACTGTAGCCAGAGATGATTAACCATAAAATTAATAATGATCTTAGGAGAAGCGTTTTTAGAGTTAAATGGCAGAAAAATCTGCATATAGGTTCCCTGATTGGAGATTTGAACATAGATTAAGTCATTGATTCAAATAAATAAAGAATTTGTGATTTTTTCTTAACTTGGTTCCTTCAATTGCTCTTAGGATCAATCTTTAACTTGTACTTTTTTTTCTTGAAGTAGATATATTAGATTTGGATTTAGAAGGAATGCTATCATTCTTTTTCTTATGTGAAGCTCGTTTTATCGCCTCTTTTTTCTCAACCTCTTCTATAAGTTTCTGAGAGCTTTCCCAAAGCTTTTTGGCGACTGCTTCATTTTTCAAATCAGCTCTACCGAATTCGAGTTCTTGACATTCCTTGATCAACTTTATCTGAGTTCCTCGGCCAAGTCCTGGGTCCATTGCGGCATGTAGAAGACTCTGGGCACCATCCTCCGGGCTTTTCAAAAGCATCCAGGCAAACTGCCACAATATCAAGTATATCCCTAGCCCCCAAAGCGTACCCCGAGTGAGCCATCTTCGCATTCCTGGAGTTAGAGTGTATCCCGGATTTACAACGATTACATGTGCATTCATGGGAAATCCATCCGGTCTCTTGTAGGCATTCAAATGCTTTTGGAATGCATCTGCAAATATAGTCATGGCTAATTTACTGTGAGAATATGCTCTGCTTGGCCTCCAATTTTCTAAGGACAATTCTAACCCGTTTTTTATCGGAGGAGAGTTGATGTAGCAGGAGCATGTCACGAATATAACCCTAACATCGCGATCTGGTGGCTGTGCACGAATTGCAGGACTCAGTATGCTGAGTAGATGGAAGTTGGCGAGGTAGTTTACCATCCACGTTTCTTCTAATCCCTCCTCGGTGAGTATTCTCTGTTTTCCGGGCGGTGTCAAAGTCGCAGCACAAAGTATTATCATATCAAGTCGACGCGGCGGTGCGTTGTCAATCCACTTGGTAGCAAATAGGCGAATACTGTTTAGTGAGGTCAGATCGACTTGCTCTGCATAAATCAGTTCATTACCACTTTTCCGTCGCAAGTCTTCGATGAAATCGAGAAGGAAGACATCTTTGGGAGAGTGGTGGACTAAGAGAATGATTTGTGCCCCTCGTTGCGCCAGCTCAAAGGCCGTGGTTGCTCCTATTCCTGAAGTTCCTCCAGTAATCATGACAATTTTTCCATGCATCTGCCGCTCAGATGTGTTCGAAGTCCCTCTTGAAAGCCATTTGATGATTTTAATCACTACGACTGCAAAAGCAGTCAACATGAGAGTTCTCGCATTTTTATGACCTAGAATTCCCCTCCATGGGATATTGGCAATGATGTGAATGGGCATTGTCGTGATTATGAGCTAGGGATTATGGATTGCGGGAAATTCTAGGCCTGATTTATAAGGTGAGGAGCAAGCCATCTAACATAGGGACCTGATTTACCATAGGAACTCGACGTACAGAATTTCCATTTCTGAGATTGAAGCAATTTTAATTGAGATTAGTAAAATCTATAAATCTTCATGAGCACGTGATACTGTGTGCATTTCTCAGCCTTGGGCACTCAGAGGTCATACCCACATAGGTCTTTATCCGCGCGGGCTGCCCCACGGAGTTGTCACTACCTCGGCAACATGCCGCTCACATATATGGTGCGCGCTCCGGACATGGAGACTTCGCATCATACCATGCCCGCTTCGACCACGATTCCGCGCACAATACATGCAGCTGCAACGAATTAAAGTCGCCCCAACACTTCATACACTGCAGGCTGAATACAAACCGGCTTCCAAAACCACTCAGAGGATGCTCAAGCAAAGTCATTTTCCTTCTCTTTTTTGGGAAGGGGAATTTTGAGGGAGATTTTCAATTTTGGGAAAGCATTGTGCGTGTGCCGAGGCTTTTTGGTTCGGATAAGTGCCGCCACCACTTTATAAACTGGCAACGCTTTCTGAATGCTGAATCTGTCCAGCGGTGAACCCTAATTAAATTATTTATCACGTCAGCTCACCCTACCAAAACACCATCACCAGTTTATCTACTTCGTCAATCAACAATGATCTCACAAAAATTGCTAATCGTGAGGTCAGTTAGAAAATTTTCAAGATGTGAGTTCTCGTGTCAATTTAAGTCTTCAAGCTATTCTTAGATCAACTTTACTTGCAAGACATGTCCAAAAACTCATACAATTTCGCATCAAAACTAGCAGTAATTTACCATTATCCAAGGTGAACTTCTTGCTGAGTGGATTCTAAGCAAAGGTTCCCGGGAAAATTCCCCTACCTATGCTATGGTACGTGAAGTGGTGTCTAAAAGATATTTGATCTAACTGAGACAATCCTCCCCTCGGAAAGGATTGAGTCACCGGTTTGTTACGGCACTACAACTTTCCCCACATAGTTGTTGGAAAATCTATCAAAGATATAAGAGCTATGAAAGGTAAACCAAGAAAAATTTACACTTTCTCTAAAGGGCTTGAGCAGATTGTTTGTCAGTTTCATGTGAAAACCGAGAATTTATGGAATAAGGAAGATACTGGCCTTGATCTTGGATTTTTAATAACTCCAGAGTATTCTCACCCTCATTGAAGTGTGAAGCACATTTAGAGTCCCCTGATACTCGGGAGTGGTCGTTAAAAATTGAGACTGCATCCATTTGGACGATAGCTCCACCCAGCAGTGATATATGAAGGACAAAGCCACCAAATTTTGTGGTCCTCTCAAATCTTTAGCCTACTGACTAAATATGACCTTGGAAATTTCAGATATCGGTCTGGCCTGGCTTCGCCGATTTTTTTTATCAGAATCAGCTCAGCTCAGGATAACTATTGGCTCATAGAGCTTTGCGCGCATTGCTCCCATGTTGATATTGGGTTTTTGTGAGCATTTTATTAAAATGAGATGGTATCTCTCTACCTTCCAGGGTACATAGCATGTATTTTACTGCCATCAGACCATGCTCCGTGCGAAGTGGTCAAGTCTAAGTATCACCGGCAGATACAGGCTCTAGCTACCATAGACGACGCAAATCCCGTGAAAATTAACGCTTTTTAACACCTCACAATAAAGCTAGAATGAAAAGCTTAACTGAAAGAGTAATTCGAGCTGGCTGGAGAGCCGCATGACTTTGTTCATTTAACCTAGAGCTAATCCTACTATCAACCCAAGTTCAGGCTCTGCAATCAGCTACACTATCACCACCTTATCTTTCGCCTGAAAATTTACCTCATAGAATACCTGCCACTCCAAAATGATTTTATGATTTATAATGATACCTGAAGTTGCTTTGAATGTGAACATAATTTAGGTTGTAGCAGTCAATTTATTTTTGCTAAAGCTGATAAAGTTATTACTAGGGTTGATATAAAAGTTGCAGAACTTAAAGCAAGTAATGCGCAAGTACTGACATAAGGTTAACATCCCAAAAATTGAATCTAAGTTAATCCAAATGAGCGCTACGAGGATGTCGAAGCGATCAAGCACATGTGGAGGGTAATTCGACCAAAATCGTCGAAATAGAACAGCTGAACTTATGTCAGAATAGAAACTGATACAGTTACTCCAGGTTTATGTTGTAGGTGTTTAAAGTTGGCATGTAGTTTAATTCTAGCTTGTCGCGGGATCAATTGATGATGGTAAACATCAGAGCAAGTCCAAAAGTAAAAATCAGTTAATTATTCTAATCTACCGAAAGAATTTATGAAGAATTCCTCTTCTCATTTATATACACAATTTCGCTCCTTGCCCAGAGTCTGCTTGTAACTATTATTGCTACGATCTCTAACC
>JAATOF010007571.1:0-10719 GCA_013170925.1 Podosphaera leucotricha
CTGGCCGATCACCAGTTGGGAGAAAGGGGAAGACTCATCAAACTATCTACTATATTTGTAGCTCATCTCTACTTCTGTCTGCAGTTTCAGATAACGCGGTACAGCGATGTAATATTAGACTATAAAGTCCTAAATTCCGGGGCCTAGGCTCTGGCGTCCTATGTCCCATAAGTGATTGATGGACATGTGCAGGGGGCACATGTCTAGGGCCTAGACGAAAAATAGAATCATCATCATCACCGAATTTATGCATGTGAACATAACACGTTAAGTAAAGTTCCGGCTTCTCCTACAATCAAGCGCATTTCATCCCGAGTTTCGCTGTATTCCTTCACCCGCAACCAGATCCGTATAGTGGGATGGGACGTACTGTTTAACCCAGTTCCAAACGACTTCAACTTAATTCAGGTCTGGGGAGTCTGGGGAGAATAGTGGTTATTGGCCTGTGCAGTAATCATTTCACTGAGCTCTTCCATCACTGGGGATACTCTATGAGGAGGGGCATTATCCGGCATCACTGAAAGCCCTGGCTTCTAAGTGACGATGTCATGCATTAGGTAAAATTCTTTCAGAGTTTAAACGTGAGATAATAGACCCTCATTTTTCTTCTAGGACAAACAAGGTCTCTTTAGTTTGTGAGAAAAAATGGTAGTGAAATTCGAGGTGGGACGCGTGAGGGTCGAATGCTAATTGCAAGTCCCTTGAGTACATTACTAGTTATATGAGTTCCAGAATCCGTAAATCACCTTATACATCGTATGAGACTCTTTTCTTCCATGATGGTTAGAATTTGAGTGTTTTGTTGTCACGCGGTTAAATCTCTGAGTAGCCTGCGCTGCAATTTTAAATAGTTAACTTCAAAGAAGGCAGCAGCAGCCCAAAAGACGGAAATTCATTTTACCAGCAAATTCAAGAGATATTGAGGGAGAAAATGCAATGGTAATATAATGAAGTGATTTTCGTGGGTCATAGTTGGGGTGAAACCCTGAGCAAGATATATGTATATATATATACATCGCGACTGATCCAATTCAATATGATTGACGATGAACTTGCTGTTTTACAACGACAATAATGATGGCGGCGGTCGTGAGAAATCAACTTGTTTTACTGCCTTTGCAACGAGACCAATTTTCATGATACCTCGACACCAAGCTAAATCATCTTTAAGTACCTGGAGCGAGCTTATACCCTGCTCCGCACCACCGACATCCTTGGCCTTAGTGGCACAGTAATTGGGAGCCGAGATACGCATACATTGAGTTCAAAATCGAGCGACATGTCAACGTCGCACTCAATTCAACTTATAAAAGATTTCATTTAGATGTTTTGTGTAAACTGCATACCTTTATCTATGCTGGCGCAGTTTAAGAATCCACATGGTCGAATAAAAAACCTAACTAAAATATCGTACAGGTGTCCCTGCGTATATCGCCATTATAAAAATTAAAGATGTGACTTAATAAATGAGGTATTACGGGTTTTCTCCAGACTATTTTTGTCTTCAAACACAGACTTTACTCCAGTCACTTTCGTGGGATCATACATACGGTTAAGGATCCAGTTATCTAACTGACTGTCGTCAAGGCCACGAATTGAAGGATCACGATCAAGATTTTGTCGTTGTGCTTGGCGAATAACCTCTCGAGCAACTACAATGCTTACTTCTCGTATACGATCCAATTCAGGATAAAGTCTTCCCATAGTAGTTTCGTGAGAATTCACGGCCTTACTGAGTGCTACTGCTGAGGTATAGATCTGAGAATGTCAGTTGTTTGAATTAAATAAATACTAAGGATTTGATTAAGATTACCATTTCTTGAGTAATATTAACAGTTTTGCACAAAATCGAACCCAGACCTATACCAGGGAATACATACATGTTGCTGTGCTAGTAAGTATTTTTCTCCCTGTAATTTGACCAAATACTTACTTTCCCTGACTGGGCTGCATCACTATGCCATTGTGTTCATAAGGTGGAAAAGGGCTTCCACTGGCAAAGATGGCACGTCCATCTGACCACCTCATAGCTTCTTCAAACGTACATTCAGAATTATTCGAAGGGTTAGATAAAGGCATGATTATCGGCTTTTTATTTAAGGCAGCCATCTTTTTGATAATCGTCTCGTCGAATGCACCTCGAATAGTTGACAAACCCATGAGAATTGTTGGCTTGACGTAGTCAATAATATCAGAAAGTTTTTTGAATTGTTGTCCTTTGTTGTCATCTCGAGAAAAGTACTTTTTGTGTGGGGCAAGTATATCTCCTCTATCATCAGTGATAAGGCCCTGAGATTGTCACTAAAATCCATAGGCTTCATAATTGACTTACCTTTGAGTCTACAAACCAGAACTTTCTTCGTGCATCGTCTTCAGTCAGGCCTTCTTTAATGAAGTATTCAACGATCTGTCTAGCGACACCCACCGCAGCACTACCAGCGCCCATGAAAACCGCCTTTTGACATTGGACAGACACTGCAGTCATTTTGAGAGCATTTATAGTTCCAGCTAATATGACGGATCCTGTGCCTTGAACATCATCGTTGAAGCACGAATACTTCGGGCCGTACTTCTCGAGCGCCGGGAAGGGATCCTTGAAGTCTTCGAATTGAACGATAATTCTACAGGAGTCAATAAGACGCGAGATGACGAACATTTAATTCGACGCCTACCCTGGCCAGACACTATTTAGAGCTATCATGAGTTCATCCATAAATTCTATCTCTTGCTTTGGCGATACTCTTCTCATACGAGTACCCATATAAAGTTGATCATTTAAAAGAGCCTCGTTGTTAGTACCGAGGTCTAGAGTCAGAGGAAGAGTAACATCGGGATGAATACCAGCACAGCCCGTATAGAGTGCTAGTTTACCGACTGGAATACCCATCCCATTTATTCCTAAGTCACTTAATCCTAGAATGCGTGATCCATCAGTGATAACGGTGATTTTGACGCTAGGATGTTTCCAGTTTCGTAAGACTTTTTCAATCGAGCCACGATCATTGTAAGAAAGATATAAACCTGTGTGCGTAAGGATTTAGATATAATACAACTTCAGGCTTGGCTGAAAACTGTTTCGTTGAAAAAGGCGATAATTCAACATACCTTCGGGCGTTTGATATATCTCTGACCATTTCAAACAAGCTTCACCTACTACTGGAGTATATACTAAGGGAGTGAGTGTCTACTTGCATCAGTATGACACGTGATTAATTTTGAGGATTTTCACTACAGTGAAGTTTTCAATCAGCAGACGGTAGAACAAATGCTTGTTAGTACTTCTTAAACTAGTTAGAAAAATAAATTTCTCTATGGGTGATGTTTTTGAAGCCAGCTGCTTCAAGCCTAGCCAACAGTTAACTAAAATCGCCGAGTTACAAGCGAAGCCATTGCAATCTTACATCTTTGAGACTGCAGTGATTGAGACTCAACAGCAGGGGGAATAAGACCATATGATCCAATTTCCTTTCTAACTTGGTTAGAAAAAGAAGTATCTAAGATTCTATCAAGTTGTTAGTTCACGGTGCTGAAATCTATGGTCACGAGTACTAACGGATTGGAACGAAAATGATCTTTGAGAGGTCCCATGGCTATTTACAGTGATAGAAGTAAGAAACTGTTTGGGTCAAATTTAAGTACCATGACCTCTATAAATGCCGAACCTACAATCAAAAACTGATGCCTCACAAATTTTATCCCTTTTTATAAAGTATTGCTGAATGTGGTAATTGATCTGAATACTTATCCCAATTCTGACATCCGAATTCAACAATTCCTGGTCATGAGTGGGTTGCCCCCCCTTGCTACATTAGTGCCTCTAGCCCCTTTTAGCAGCTTAAAATTCCAAAAATGGTATCGAGTTCCAACAAAATGGTCAAGCTAAGTCATGAGAAACTGCCAACATAATTTTATAGCCGAGGCCTGAGGAGTTAAGGGGCATTTTAGAATTAAATATATATTTATAGGCCTTTTGTCATAGCTAGGAGGCTGAATACAATATGATTTAAAAAAAAACAACTGCCAACATACCTCATTCACCCAACACTTCTAGTAAAGTTAGATTCGACTATTTTACTGCTTTATATCACAATGAATATCACAATGAAAGGACATTAGAAATGCTTGATAGACGACTCAGTCATAAGCAACGGGCTCAAACATTCACTGTAAGATTGAGCGGCGCGCAGAGTAGAGCAGGGAAGAAATCTTGTGAATTAAACTATACTCTCCTCTGCGATTCTACTTCACCGTAACTAAATTTGCAGTCCATGATATATATCTAACAACTTGTGTAACCTCCATCTGCAGCAAATACAGGCACACATCTCTCTTTCACGCTACTGGTATATTTTGTCATCCACGTACAGATCCCTCAAAGCTTGGGGAAACGGCAAGATTCCCGGTGCTACTCTTCAGCACGTCTAGTGTTAGAAACCTTGCCGCATAATCCAGTGCTGATTGATGCTTTTTCTGTTCAAATGATACGTTTCCGTTGATCATCCATACATTTAACTTGGATTTGAGCCTAGAGAAGGCGAGTCTCTGTTTTGACATCGGAAAGAAGCGGCTTCTCAATAGATAATCAAAGCTGATATAGCTCTTTCTTCAAAGCGGCTGTGAGAATGCGGTGGCAGGCTTGGATCCCTTCAGGGTCTGCAACTTTCTTGTTTATAAGATACCTATGGTAAACATCAAGAGTTGCTCTCTTGGTGAGGCATCGGCGGAGAGTAGCATTCAATTTATAAGCTCTCTTCCCTTTTCTAATCTCAGTATTGTTATGTGCGCCATTCGACCATACAGTAAATATTTGAGCCTGTTGCTCATGACTTTCAAGACCTTTCTTGTTATTTTATGGAGAAGCGTTAAGTCGCAAGACTTATTGATTTATCACGTAGAAGAAAACGGCGAAGTGGAACGTAAAGAGTCCGTAAACTGAAGTGGAGTGAGGAGTTGTTAATTACTCCCTATTCACAAAAATCAACATTAGTGATATCTCTGGAGCATCTCTAATACACTTATATCCAGTCATTGTAATTTTAAGCAATCAAATAGTCGAATATAATTTTTCAAGAAATAAATAGTGTGAATGACTTACAAGCAGTTCGGAAACGTGAATAAACATTAAAATTTAAACCTTAGCTGATTGCATGGGTAATTCACGTCTAGCTATTTTAGTAAGGTCGATATTGATTGAATTATTATGTAAATAAAATGGAGACGATGTTCTAGAAATCCCAGGCCAAAACTAGGTGAGCAAGGGTAGTGGGGAAGGCGAGAGTCGCTTCCTAATTAGTTACAATCTAAGCCTAAATTAATTAATTAGCATAGCCGACATCATTGACCCGTTTGAGAAGTTTCTTTCCGACCAAGTGAAATTCTCTGCCTACGTTGGACCTCATTCCAAGTAGACAGAGCATGTGTAAAAAATTATTTCTTCTACCATGAAGAAAACTATCCAGGTATGAGCCGTGGTAAGTTAAATTGAAAATTTTTACCTCGAATTCTTCAAAAGTTATTGAGGCTATGGCTGAGGAGTAAAAGCGTAAAAAAATTGAGAACATATGCCTTATTTCCTACACTTTCACGGCATAGTTATCAAGACGTCTGCTGATTAATTAACTGATATTTTGTTCTGAGGTACAAAATTTCCTATGCACATCGCCCTATTATCGGCAGAGTTTCTATGTCTTCAGCAACACCAGAATCTAGGTCTACGAGCGGCCTCGTCAGTGTTTTCCGATCCTTAACAGGGATTAAACCATTGAGAATCCAAAACCCGCAGTCACAGGCTTCAAGTCGTAGGCAAGCTACACAAAATACATCTCATAAAGGTTCACCGGACTACAAATCGCTTTTTGAACAGCTCAGACCTGAGAATCCTCTTTCAACAAGAATTTCTGCTGCAGATTCCCTAAGCCTTGTAGTGCAACAATATCCCATGAATGGAGTAAGGAAAATTCTAAACTATATTCCTCTATTCTGACAACATGCTTAGGTAACAAGCATTTTTAACAGAGCTAGAGATCTTATAGATCCTTCGAATCCAGTTAAGGCCCGTGTCTCGGGCTTTGAACTTTTAACAGCCTGTGCCCAAAGCGCGGCATTGACTGATCCTGAGCGATTGGCTTATTTTCGCACTCTTACCGCACCGGCAAGGTCAGAAGATTTTCATTTGCAACTTGCCGCTTTGGTAGAGCTATCGAAACATGGACGTGACTTATCTGGATTTCACTACGAGACTCTTCCCCTATTAAATTTATGGCTACGCCAAATTTGGGCAAATGTATCGACCCAGGGAAGAAGCGAAAAAGGGTTAAATCAAGTTAATCAAGAAACAAATTTAGCGTTTTTACTTGTTTTCATAGTTGATGTCATAAAGTTTAGCTTCAACGTTTCCAGTGAGGATACTGTTGTCGACTTAATTGATGTCATTTTAGACATCTCTGTGAGTACATTATCAATAGACGACATACGATCATGTATTAATGTCATCGATTCTATCGTGACATATGGAGATATACCAATTAGCAAGCTTGAAGGCTGCCTAAAGGTACTTTGCTCTTTACAATTTTTGGTGAATGGAGTGCAACAAGAATGTTGGCGCTCTATCAGCAATATATGTGTTTCTCATAATGGAGAGAATACTGTCAGGATAGTTTTAAATCTACTCAGTGGATTTCCGCGAGGAAGTAAAGAAAGAGTCTGCGAGATTCGTGGTTCTTTATTAGTGTTAGAAAAACTTTTTGCAAAGAACGGTCAAAATGGGTATCCATTAGTACCATTCACCTTATTGATAAAATTTCTATCACAGATCTCGACCGTTGAAAATCCTATGATTAAGAATGATACTTTGCGTCTTATCATCTCACTTTTGAGTAGTAATGGTCAGCAGGTGTTAAAGAATGTGATGGACGAAGATTGGTCCTCAATGTTTGATGTGATTGCCAAAAGTGCAAGCCAGTTATTGGAGGATCCCAAAAGCTCAAGGATAATTCAATCCACGGTAAGAAGCACCTTAGATATAGGAGGAGCAACAGAAATAACCTTTATCGATCTGAAACAAAATCTCCAAACATTAATCGCTCGAATCCAAGATCTATTAATTCAGCATTCTGGGATGGATTTTTTTCAACGACTGGATTGCATCAAATTTCTTGTCTCCGTCCATCAGTATTTACCAGAAGCATGTGCCAGATTGGTGATTGATTTATACATGGAGCTTAGGTATTGCTTTCCTTCGGATCCAGATTGGAAAGGCAATATTATTATTATCCTCCGTTCATTCTTTTGCAACCAAACTCAATCATTGGAGATTAGACTGCACGCTCTTAAGGCTATCAATGATGTGTACCAAGAGGTTGAGGCTGTTTATGGCTATGCGGAAAGGGAAATCACGTATCTTTTCGTAAACTTTATCTTGCAAGGAGTAAGAAGCGAAGAGAACATTCTCATTCTGCATGAGGTTATGAGTTTTGCGGTAGCAGTCGCTAACGCTACTCTGGACAACAAGCTATTTAATTCAATTATCGATGTTATTCGTGGGAACATTTTACACAATCAAATTCGATCTCAGTTGGAAGTTAATTCTATTCCGGAGCGGAGTTCTCTAAATTCTATCAGTGACAGATCATCTATCATGATAGATCCGTTGATTCAGACCCCAGCAAATGTAACCACTAAAGCTCTCATTCAAATATTAATGACATGTATGAATAAATCAGCAGCAAAAGTGGTCCGAATCTACGAAGAACTTTTATGGATAGCATCAAATCAAGATTGTCAAATAGATGCACGCATGTCAGCCCTCAAACTAATCTGTAGATTGAGAGCAGATTGGGCGAACAGGATATACCTGACATCTATCATAGAATCCGATGGGCTGGCTGCTCTACTTTACCGTACTCCAGGCTCAGCTTCAAAAAGTTATGTCTATGATGATCCCTCCCGGCAGCAACGGTTACAGCGAGCTGAAGATCTAGCCATTAACCATATTACGAGGAGTAAGTCGTTAAGGCAACGGCATACACACATGAAACACATTACTCGAACATCTAGCTGTGACTTAACACCTCTAAAATACAAAATTAAGGCCCAGCTTGACTTTGATCTACCTGAATTTAATTCGGTGAGGGCAAGCAATCTTCTTGTTTCCGACTTGAACATTGAACTTGAGGATCACAATGAGTCTCCAAATTTTACTCGCCCCCCTGATTCTAGTGATACAAAAATTTCCAACAACACAAAGGATATAGTGATTGATGGGTTTCCCGACACCTTAAACATTGCCCTATACCTTGAAACTGTTATCAATCTCCTTCAACGTGGTTGTAATTGGGAAATTTATCGCTATATTATCGCTCATTTGTCATCACAATTAACCAATCAAGCTCTATTCAAAGCGGCTATTCCGCAAATAAGAATTTTGCGAGAGTTTATCTGTGACCAAATAAAAAATAATTTTGTCCTAGAACCTCCAGTATCTTCAGGACTCCGGAAATCTGACGTTACAATCTGCTTTTTCCAAATTTTGAACGTGGTGATGAGTTATCATCGATATTTTTCAAAAAATGAAGAAGATGAGATTGTCAGAACATTCTTGTTTGGAATTGGAGAACGAACTTCTAAATGCTGTCTTCATGCGCTGTCGATTTGCTGCCATGAACTGCCTGGCTCAACGAGTAAGGCGTTAGTAAATATCTTGACTAAGATGTCTCAGATAATCACTCAAAGTCATGTGGCTATACATGTTCTTGAATTCTTGGCGTGTCTGGCTAGGTTACCTAACCTCTATGTCAATTTTCGAGAGCAAGAGTATCGAATTATATTTGCCATATGTTTTCGTTATCTCCAGTATGTGCGAGACCAAAAGGCCAGAGAAGTTCCGAACCGTAACTGCATCAGCAATAAAAGTTGTAGTGTAACAGAAAACTATCCCGTTATACCAGAAAGTGGGTATTCAGAAAGTAATTTCCATCCAAATAATTCAGACGATCTACCTCAGTATGTATATGCTCTGGCCTATCATGTAATTATATTTTGGTTCCTTTCTTTGAAACTACCGGATCGAGCTGGTCAAGTTAGTTGGATCACCAAAAATCTGGTCTCGACCGACTCGGATGGAAATGAGATAATTGACGAGCAGGCTCAGGTCACATTAGACTTCATGCAGAGAGTCGCTTATGCTGATGTTGAGGAATCAGGTCCAGATCCATCCTTTAAAAACGAGGTATTTGGTGAAATAAAGAAAAAAAGATGGGTGGTGGGAAATAGCTTAATTACGATCGAACAAACAACTAGAGGCGACTGGGCACAGATTACCAAGCGTCAGCCATCAGGAACTTCCTACTACCTAATTCAAGAAAATTTTAGCCGGCCACCTCCCCACCAAGCTCAAAATGGTATAGATACTATGAAAGATGTACGGCGTTCTGACGGAAACTTTAAATTACCAAGTCATTTGCTTGTACAGCTCTATGCTTCTCTTCCGATTCCAGGCGAGTCTATGAAACCAATTCCACTCCCAGATTGTAATGCTGTTGAACGCGCAATTGCCAATTTCAACCGTACTTTTACAGTTGATGGCCATAAGGTTGGAGTCATTTATGTTGGGGAAAATCAGACAAACGAAGTAGAAATTTTATCAAATATTCATGGCAGTAGTGATTATATCAAGTTTCTCTCTGGACTTGGAACCCTCACAAGACTTCGAGGTGCCAATTTCAATACCCAAGGCTTAGATCGACAGTCAGACGCTGATGGCGAGTATACTTTCTGCTGGCGTGATAGGGTTACAGAGATAGTTTTTCATGTAACAACTCAAATGCCTACGAACTTAGACCAAGACCCACAGTGTTCCAATAAAAAAAGACACATTGGTAATGACTTTGTTAATATTATATTCAATAATTCTGGATTGCCGTTCAATTTCAATACATTTCCTTCCGATTTTAACTTTGTGAATATTATTGTAACCCCCGAATTAAAGGCCACCTTTGTTGCTAGACGGCTACAGTGTAATATGGATTGTATGTTCTACAAAGTTCAAGTGATGAGCAAACCTGGCTTTCCAGAGATATCACCAGCAGCCGAAGCAAAAATTGTGAGCCTGGCAACATTACCTGAATTTGTGAGATTATTGGCCTTAAATGCGTCGGTCTTCTCGCTTGTGTGGGCTAATCGAGCGGGAGGAGAACATGTCTCTTCGTGGCTAAATCGACTCCGAGAAATTAAGAAAATCCGCGAAAAATATGGACTTAAACAGCAAGACACATCATTTCCAGATGTTTCACCACGAGGTTCGGTGGATTCGAGGTTTACACGAGACAGCAAGAATATCTTACGACAGCCATCTACAGGAAATCTCATGGGACAAGCACTAGAGCCCATTAATACAGAGGCTGGTCCTCTTGTAGCTGATGAGAGCCTCGTTGGCAGTCTTGATTTTTCTAAATGGGCGTAGTTAAAGTCAGGAATTCGATGGAGATCTCAATATCTGTAAGGTTATCATATAGTGAGTTAGGAATTATAAAAAAATATGCGCGTTTTCGCTTAATTAGCGTGTTTCTCGTGTCAAAAGTATCTATCACGTGAGGGTGAAGCCCGAACCACCGACGGCGGAGCCGGAGGTCCGAGGCCGAAGGCCGAGCCCACATTCTTGCGAGGGCGAAGCCCGAGCTCCGAGACCCCAGGTCGAGGGCCGAAGGCAACAATTTTGCCACC
>JAATOF010007581.1:0-13742 GCA_013170925.1 Podosphaera leucotricha
AGTATGGGGGAGTCAGATCATGGACAATCCCCTTCTGAGCGAAGAATTTGGTCAGGTCATTATTCACATATTCACCTCCATTGTCGGATCTGAACGCTTTGGTTTTGCAATGATACTGAGTCTCCAATTCCCTGATAAATCCAATGATAGCAGATGTAGCATCAGACTTATGTTTGGGGAATTGGACATTTGAGTAACGAGTCGCATCATCGACAAAATTTAGTATAGTGCATTCCCGATTGATGGCACAGGGAGAGGACCACAGAGGTTAGAATGAATATATTCCCCCCGTTCTTTTGCTCGAGATAAAGACGGTTTAGGTATGCTGTGATGAGATTTTGATAGTGCACATGTCTCACAGTGAAAGTCTTGAGGGCAGTCAGGATATTATGGTGCTTGATCAGGATTGATTTGGAAAGATATAAAGACAATCACTGGTGATTAGTGTAAAGATACGAGATAGAAATGGAACTTCACTCATGCTATTTGCGATTATATAGATAAACTGAATTTGGTTTATCTAAATGCAACTGAAGTACGCGCGTCATAATTGGTAGGTATCATGTACCTTGAGCGCGTAACCCTCATCATTAGTGGCGCGTTTCTACACAGCTAGGGCCAAATGATTTAGGATCCATAATTCTTGGCTACAGCCTGCAATATTCATCGATAGGAAAAGTGAGAAAAACTTTTAGTTCTCTGAGCAGACCTTCGTTACATGAACACCGTAAGTAGTGTAGCTTGAGATTCTCGTATAGATAATTATTTGCATTGAAGGAAATGTGATTGTGTTCTTTCCTACGACCCAATTTTAGTTGACTTTCTTTAGTACACAGATAGTAATACATCATCAGCATACTGGAATCAAGACAAACTACTCACATTTTCTTATTTATTTCCCGTTATAGTTTCTGATGGAAGAGGGTCATAAATTTGTTCTTTTAAGTCAGGATATGATGCGGGCTGGGAAATGGGAATCTGTGTATCATATTTAACTTTGAACTTTTCAGGTTTTCTCTACCTTGTTTCACTTAGTAAATGCGTAAGACCTCGTTCTGTAATGGATCTAATCCAGACCTTTAGATTGGGGGAGAGCTTTTCACCTACATTTGTCGAACTTGTTAAAATGGTAGCTTTTATTCCAGTGACTTGCGTGATTACTTGTGGGCGAATCAGATAATTATGAATGGATAATTTGATTCCATGTGGAATCATCATTTTGTGTCTCTTATGGTATCTCTTTTAAAACATCATCTCGATTTTTTGGAGGTTGTAAAAAGTCTTCAGGCACATCCTCTGGCATCTGTCTGATTTCGGCCCACTTACGAATCGCGTCGAAATTCCGGCATTTGTGCTCCGTGTTAAAATCGACAAACGCTTTGGGCGCATTGCGATCCCACCATACTTGACCGAGTAAGCCCGTATCGGGTGTGCACATCAGCTGTTGCCGGATGATATCCAGACAGTGGGACACATGATGACGCACGATAAATTCGTCGTTACGAAACGCGCCTGTACCTTGGGCACGGTAGTAGTCGACATTGAAGAAAAGAGCCTGGCGCACGAGGTTCAGACAATGAAGGTGATGGAGTCCTTCTACATTGGCCGGAAAGCCACCACCATGCATCGGGTTGATTTGCACCTGACTCGGCTTTAGACCGGATCGGGCAGCCTGATCTAGGGGAACAGCGATTGGCCGGTCTGGAAAGAGATGAATCAATAGATACTCGTACATGAGACGAGAGGTGTAACGCCTTACAATTGACTCCCAGAGCATCCCACGCTGCGTCAACTTCAGGGCCAGCTGGCGCCCGGAAGACATTGTCTTTAAGCAGTGACCCATTAAAATGAACTATTCGATAGGAACCATCAACATCATCTTGGATCTGAGCTATTAACCATCAGATTTCAGACCACTTGTGATAATTGAACATCAACACGTACACCACTTGTGCGAATGTTTCCAACATATGGCATTCAGATCGGATGGTATTCTAGTCCCAATCAATATCCCAAGTCCCAAGAGCACCGTTGACGCCAACAGTACGAGCAGGACCCAAATCCAGCAGGAACGGGGTTTATGGACGTTGATAAATGCAAATTCGGTCTCGTCCAACAAATATTTCTGATCCTCTGATGACCCTCTCATGGCCTTGTCTTTGTTTAACAACCAGGAATACATGTCATAAGAAATTTCGAGAAATATGAGAAATGGTGGACGGCATCACTTAAGCCTTGGACTGAAGAGCCCTACATGTACATGTATCTAAAAATAGAACGTATTAATGACGTACAGACTTTCGTTTACCTTGGGCAATAAGAATTTAACACACGGACCATCCATCAACCTGTCAAAATCCATCGCCGCTCGAAGGAACATGACAAAACATGACAGCACCAGAGTTCTCTCTCAATCGAAATGCGTCACAGCTCAGAGCTAAGGTTGTAGGACCGATTAAATATAATTATAACAAGTATAATTATAACAAGTAACACAAAACTGAGATCAAACCGGAGCAATAATATTTTAACTTTGACCTCCACTTCAAAATGGATGAGTTTGTTGAGATTTGTCTGTGAGACTTTGCTTTCCGAATTTACATGAATTCCTTGAAAATACATGTCAATGATAAGACGATCCTCGTATGTCTCGTTCAATCCTCTATCGATGCATGAGGTGCGTACATGAAGTGGCTTTATTGCTCGACTCGATCTATTAGAGTCTGGACACTGCGCCACGATTTTCCCATCCGAAGTTTATGGAGAATCTTAGCTCCTCCAAGGATTTGCATGTTTAAGGGAGTGATTTATGATATTGCTATGTGCAAATAATGCGCGAAATAACTCGAGATGAGGTCGTCACGGAATCTGAGGCAAGTCCTATCACCAATAATTATCACTTTCAATAGCTTCTTATTTTCCGGGTAAATAAATGCATGTCAGCTCACTGCGTAAAGATTTATAATTATAAGCTCGGTTCATATTTAGAGTTGAGTGATGGTGACGATTTATGGGGATAGAGATGTGAAGCGACAGTTTTAGGGTCCTAACCGTTAAGGGAGATGAGGTAATACATCCATCCCCATGTGGTCAAATTTGAGGAAATTTTCTTTGACACAAAAAAAAACACTGACCGACCTTTCTGTGTAATTTAAAGTGATTCCCAAATCATAAAATAGCCGGTCACATACCATAGCTTTCTTAGCTGGACATATCACTTGGACAGGTAATAGGTATGTAAAGAGTATTTCAACCGGGAGACTAATTATTTCTTCCAGGAAGTAGACACGATGTGGTGGGTAGATAAAATCGCAATGATGGATGTAGACGTTCCTTGATGACTAATACGATCAGGATCTAAGCTGGAGGGTCAAACTCTATTAATTCTGTTCATGTCAGTTTTTCTGGCAGATGTAGCTAGGATAACTAAAAATACATCTGAGAAAAGGCTTCATTGATTAAGCTCTAACCTGATCTAATTAATACATACATGTATAATTGTGTAATAGCGAGCACCAATTGATTATATAAGAAACTTTAGTCGGCAGGAAAGCGCAAGCGGTCTGACATCATGATTGGGATTCTGAGCTCAAGAGCTTTGTTCAAGTATCTATTTTAAGCATATTATACACATTTCACCCCGGTCAGCGAGTTTTTGTATTCGTCAGTCATTCCTGGCTCCTTTTTTCATCCATCAATCAAGATGAAAAGTTCGTGAGATAAAATTTTTGTTGGAGAACATCGGTGATTACGAGGTATTTTTCGGTGGATGAATAATCCAACTCGTCAGGAATGTGCGTACACCCGAGAACGTTGCTGATCCAGGTTGGCCAGATGTCGTCGGCCTTGACATTACGACATGCCAGCCCCGCAGTAAACGGATCATCTTGGAGCTCAGGAATGCGGATAGCATGTGTTTGTTCGAGATGCTCAAGAGGAATCTTTTGGTCTGAGTGACGGAAGATCCTCGAGGGATGTGGTCCAGAGCCATTCATTATATAACCACAACCCATAATTTCATACTCCACCATCTCCACTACTCTACGACTATCCTCTCTTTCCTGTCTTGTATCGTCTATCTTTTGATTTTAGATTATGTTTTGTGCCCTCCTCGCCGTCTTTGCTTCTGTCTTGGGGCTTGTCGGCGGTGTTCCGGCTCCCGTAGGCAACGTGGATTATGGGAGTAAGTCACACTTCACACGCTCGGAGATCACAAGCGTATCCAGGACTCATGCTTGCTAGACTATGGAAGCTACGGCAACTATCAGAACTACCAGAACTATCCATCTGTCACAAGTGGATATAGCCACTTTCCGACTGCATCGAGTGGATACATTTACTACCCAACAGGAACAGGCACCGCTCACATATCTCATCCTTCAAATGGCTTAAAAGGTATTAGACTCAATCTTAAACTATAAGGTATATGTTGACCATTTTTAATCTAGAAACTGGAATCCATGATAGAATCAAAATGATTCCCAGTGCCACGGTTACCTATCTAGTTCCATCTGCATCGTCGTACGTTGGGGAATCTACCTATGACGACTATGGAAATTACGGAAAATATGGCAGTTACGGGGATTATGACGGCTACTAATGTGTTTCACATCTTGTGGCCTAAATTTAGTCAGTCTAGGCCCTACGACTTGACACTGTGGAGCAAAATAGTGCAACAGAAGTTTTAAACCAGTGGTGTAGTTGTATGGATAGAAATGGATAGGATAAAAGGGAGGGAGATGATCTAAGGTTAAGATGCTTGAATTTTTTTTTCTAAACATCAAATTTGTATTCTTCAATGTATATGATTTATAAATACATTTTATCTAGATCAGAGCAAATGAAATTAGGGCAAGTTAATTCTCTTTCATTAATTTAAAACAGTATACCCATGACTTTCTTACACCGTCAGAATCAACCATAGCTTAATATATTCTATCTAAAAGATATGGGTCGTTACAGCGAGCGGTTAGTCTTGTGCACCTTTTCTCTTTAGGAGCATACACACTATCCATAGTAATGCTATTTACCCATGAAGCTCTGTTGCGAGGAGTGATAATATGAAGTGGATAACAGGGGCTCTTTGTGCGACTCCTCATTTATTGCGTATTTATAGGAAAAATTCAGACGGCTTACTTGGGTAAGATGGGCTTCATGATCCGGAGTCTGTGTGGTTCGGAATACTGTAATTTTGAAACTTTAGCAGGGGTCAGGGGCCTCAGAAACCCACTACATGCAATTCGTGCTACACGACCTCATCCCCCCTTGTTTGATTTGGATGGATTGCATGTATAATGAATTAAACTACCGGCATAGCGTTTCCCACAGCGATATCGACCTCTTGACCGACTTCAATATCGTCGTAGGATTTCTTGGAAACGCGTATCTTTGAATGAGAATGGGACAGCTCAACTCAAAGGTTTTTCTAGTTTTCCCTTTGGTGGTTATATATGGACGAAGTTACATGCCGCATGGCGTTGACTTCAAATGGTATTGGCAAATGAATTCTAAGTGAATGTTCCAAGTTTAAGCTGAGTTGTTGTACGAAAACATAGAACTTCCGTCATCATTGTTGTAGCTCGAGAGCCTTCAAACATATCATGAGTTTAGAAATGGAGAAAAAGTCAGAGTTTCAAACTGTCTGTGGCTTCTCCTACAAACCTGAATAATGTCACTCTCACCCTCCACTGTCGCAATATCTACAGCGGTAATGAACGTTCATAATTAAATGAAGATAACGCGTAATCTTGATTCGTACAATAACTCAAAGTTAACCCGTGATTCTCCTTGGACTGCTTCACCGATAATTTATTTTCTCAACAAAGGTCCAACCAAGTCTTTGCCTCTGTGGGAGGCAGTAAGTTTGGCAAGTTGGATTAAGTTGAAAGGAAACTGCTGGCTTCACTTCGACCAATCCAGGAGACGATGAAGTAAAGTTATCAACTAGGTTTACTTGATTGTATCAAGGTCTCTATACGGCGGTGGTTAATTAGATCAGCTTGGCCCTGATGGTTACGATGATTTCTTATGAGTTCAAAGTTGTTGTGACATCGTACTATCTCCCAAAGAAAGAAAACTTGGCTGAGGGCTACATGTGTCGACACAAGAACAATAGATTGATAGAGATGAGATGCAGAGATATTGATAAGCATACAGTACACGCCTAGTGTAATTTGGTGTTTGGGCCTCGCCCAAGGGTCGTAACAATAGCTATAATTTTCCCTGGTCCTCAAAGGATTATTGTGGTAGTGTTGAATTCGGAAAGTCTTAATCCCATTATATTCTGATTCATGGGATCTCGATATCAGAACTTCGTAACATCCAGCACCTTCTATATTCATTTTAAAATATCAAAGATGCGAGTGAACTGCATTAGAGCTCAGTCGTAATTTTTCCCTTGAATTTCGACGTAAATATATCCAATAGATGCGGTGCTGGGTGTTGTAAGTTCTTGCTTCACTGCAGTACAAGTAAATAGCCTTTAAATACTTGGATTCCGTAATTCCACCCAGAAACAGAAAGCCTTGAGTGAGTTGGTGATGTAAAAATAGAAAAGAAATACCAGAAGTCAATAACAATAAATTCCCTTAAAAAAATAGAGAAGCATATGGCAGAAAAGTTTTATTTCTTAAAATCGATGTATATCTGATCTCCTATCATTCAACTAACTTTAAATATCGCTTTAAGTCCGAAAAATGAGAGCTCATGATAATTTCCTTACATAATGGTCCTAGGTTGGACATTGTACCACTACACCATTCCTCCGTCAAGGAGATCTGCCTTGGCGGAAATTACCACACTATCTAGTCGATTCTTACTCTTCGCTTGTTTCAGATCTGATTAGATAGACACGCTTGGACCATTAATGGCTATGTACTAGTAGATCATATTACCACATCGGTTTGGCGATAACACTAATTAAGGTTGCAGAATACAATATTACTTCCTCCTAACAAATGAAGATTCTGGTTACTCAACGCCTGGCATGTACTCTAGTATGTCCAACTCAAAGTCAGTCTCTAGCGTCGGCTTTTGCGTCTCATTAATCCCTTTCATCGTCACCTTTATTGGCATCGGTGCTCTACTCCTGCGCAAGATTTATCCTCTGATATCACATCCAAATGAAGGCAACTTCGCCTTACCATGGAACGCGCCGACAAGTTTGCAACAAAAACAGGCTGAGCATGATTTAAAATCTGGTCGTCGACGTGTCGAAGCTGTGACATTTTCTGTCACGATTTCTCTGGCGACCGTCCTTGTTGAACTGATTCTGTGCGAGATCTCAAATACTCTGGACCCAGCATCACGAGCCGTCGCTCTCAGGATAATCGTCTCCACGCTGCTCTTCTTTCTTGTCATCCTCATACCATTTCTGGAATTACAATCGATCATTTCAGCTGCTGGGTGGTCCTTCAAAAGGAGTGAGCATGGAAAGATAGCTCGCGTCTCGTGGATACTACAGGCCCTTGGCTTTACATTATGGTTGTGTGGATTTTGGTGGTTAGGCAGCGGGATTCCCGGGACTCATATATACACAGTTACACCCCAGTCAGGAACATGGTTAACTGCAGCATGCCTCGAGAGAATTGGCATTATTGGCATAGCATCTATGGCTCTTTTATCTGGATTTGCAAGTGTATCTGCAGCATGGCAAACGTTTGGGCCGAAGCCTAAGCTTGTGAGTGAGGCAGATGTCACTCGAAAACAGTCAGGCTTAGATGCTACCAATGAGTTACTTTCATCCAAACGGAGTCGACTTCGGGCTCTCAAGCGAAAAACGAAAGATACATCTCCAGAACGGTTCATGACCAAAGTTGCCGGGACTTTTCGCGGTAGTACAGACACCCAAGAAATTAATGTTCTCGAATTGGAAATATCAGGACTTGTCTATATGGCATCCAGCCTATCTGCATCTCTTAGCCTATTTCAAACCCGCCTTGCATACAATAGACGAGCTTCTTCACCACTCGGAAAAGTCTTACTCGCTCCAGCTTCTTACGGGTTTTCTATCTACTGCATCTATCGTATAATCACTACTCTTCTCACTAATGTTCGCTGCCTTATTTTTCCGTCCCCAAGCTCGACGGTCTTTGCTGCCTCGAGTACAGATCCCATCAATCGTATCCTTTCAATTTTTGCAAAACACGTCGATCCTTCTTTGAATCAACTGGCTTGGTCTCGACAAATCTCATTCCTGTTGTCTGGGATCATTCTCCTCGCCTCCTTCAACTCGGTCCTCACTACCTTCCACATGCTTACAAAGTTTTCACCTTCTTTCTTACATCAAGCTCAAGCGAATCTCGCACTTCTTATCGCACAGATAAGTGCGACTTATGTCATCAGCAGCGCATTACTCCTTCGAAGCAATTTACCGAGTGAGATGAAGAGCGTTGTGAGTAAAGCTTTGGGCAACCCTCTGGAGCCGAGTTTTGTTGAACGATGGTTTGATGGGTGGTTCCTTTTGGCCAGTCTATGCACATTAATTGGGATATGGATCGGTCGGAGATTCTCCGGGCATAATGATTGGGATGGTGTTGAGTTTGACGGAGATATTGAGCTGGGCCAGAAGCGATCATGAGAATTTTATATTGGGTTGGGACACAGGTATTTTGTCCGTCTATGTTTGTTTGATTCGGTGCATTATGGCGTAGTTCAATTGGTTGTTTCATGTTATACAAGGAATATCATATGGTCCTGGAAGATCTTATTTCATCAAGTTACTAGTCTTCAAGCGTTCCCTAAAGCAAGGGAGGGATACAGGCGCTCATGGACTAGTCTAACAGCGACTGTAGGCTTAACGTTATCGCTTCTTAATCAACGAAATTTATTGTGTAAAACAGATATAGAACTCTAATGAAAAACATTCCTAATTTAGGATAACAAGCTCGTGATCACTTCAACCCAGCTCGATCTACTTCGAGTTCCGCTAATATCACATTAACCTGTCAGTGTATGTGACATCACTGCCAGTATCTTAAGCCCAAACATGCCTCTCTTAGCGGCTTCTTAAAGCATAACTATGTATGACTTACACATCCCCTTTCCTGTGAGAAAGCCTCTGGATATCGGAAGCTTTCCGTGTGCCAACTAAGCGGGAAGCAACGTTCCTCTTACTATGCTATATACCGAAAAGTCAAGAACGATTCTGTTGCACGCGAGAATATTTCCAGATTTCCGGGAATATTGTCTCCCATTAGCATTCGCTACGAATGGTCAACTAATCAACTCGTCTCTGGGATTGGGTTGGCCACCCGCGGTCTACTTCACACCTTCCACGCTCTCTCGTACCTGACCAACGGCTTTGTTGACTCTGGGAAGTGCTTCTGAAGCTAGTGGGAAGAAAATCAATCTAACGGTGGAACGTAGAAAGTTGACGAGTAGTACCGAAAGTATGTATCTAGTGATCAGTAGCCTTTCGTCCTGGTCCATCACGAACGATTTCATTATGGTAAATTGGCTTCGTCTATGGAGTAGATGAGGCACCGTGGATGTATGGATGAAATGAGAATGTAATATCAGGATGCCCTGTAGAGGATATTGTTCCGTGTAATACGGGAATCAGGCGGGTGCGAAGGACATAACAAATAGAAAAAATCTAGCTAGATGAAGAAATAAAACGGAAGTATTAGATTTCAAGGCGGTTCGCAGTTGACTGCAAAGCGTCTCCGCTTAGTGATCCTCCAAAAGCCGTAGATAAATAGATGGAATACTGGCAGGAACCGATGAGACACCCGTACATTTCTTCGGTCAGCAACCCACCTAGCGAGTAAAGGGTTGACGATTGTTAAATCCTATGGAGCTGTTGTAAATGATGAACGAGTGGGATAAATGTGAGATGCATATCAGATGACGAGACGATAAGAGACAAATTCAAAATATTTGCTCCCCGAGAAATTACTAAAGCTCGTATGGACATGTTTCGAGAATATCGATAAACGGGAGTTGAGAGTCGATATGCCCAGTAATTATGGCCTGAATTTTTCGAGAGCCCTTCAGCGCATGAAGTAGAGGTGTCTCTCAAATGCCAATCCCGTGAGTACGCGTCATCAAAGACTTTCTCGGGCGTCCTCGAGTGTGACGTGGAGTTTGCCGAGAGTTGGTGCAGGCACACCGCGACATATTGGGAAAATAAATTTCCACACTTCCGGCACCCGATGTCCCCAACGCACCCGACACGATGAGCGTATTTCAGAATGGCGTGCCGCCGCAGCGGACCATCGATGACGACTCGGACGTCGAGGAAGAGGCTCTTGCGGCCGATTACCGCGAGCAAGTGCAATACGAGGGCATGGAGGAGCTCGATCACCTGAACTTGCTGAGCATCGCCAATCAGCCCGACGATATCCAGGCCCGCATCGCCGCCGCCGCCCAACCGCTTGACTTCTCTGCGTCGCTCGAAGTCAAGTTTACGAGTTATGATAATTATTGCAGCGTCTTCCACTTCATCCTCAACTCAGATGGCCCTGTCGACCTCGAACCGCCCTCTGTGAGTGCTCGTGTGAGCTGCTGTCTTCCTCTCGCCTTACTGATCAATTCTAGTACTACTGGGCCTGGGATGTCATTGATGAGTTTATTTACCAGTTCAATTCATTTTGCTCTTACCGAAATCGTGTCGCACGTCAGGGCAGCAATGAGGAAGAGATCGAAATCCTCCGCGAAGCACCTAATACGTGGGGCTGTTACAGCGTTCTCAACGTGTTATACTCACTAATTCAACGATCACAGATCAATGAACAACTTGCAGCTATGAAACGTAATGAGGATCCGATGACAGTTGCGGGTGAGTATGGATCAAAGCCTCTGTACCGAATGTTAGGCTACTTCTCGATCATTGGTCTTCTCAGGGTACATTGTCTCCTCGGAGACTTTAGCCTCGCACTCAAGACCCTAGATGATATTGAGTTAAATAAAAAAGCCATGTTTGCTCGAGTAATGGCGGCCCATTTTACAACATACTACTATGTCGGCTTTTCTTATACAATGATGCGTCGCTACGCAGATGCTATACGGATGTTTAGTCATATCCTCATTTACGTCTCGCGAACCAAAAACTTCCAAAAAAGTGCGCAGTACGATTCAATCTCAAAGAAAAACGATCAGATGTATGCCCTTATTGCCATCTGCGTCACATTCCATCCAACTCGACTCGATGATACAATTCACTCGGCTCTCCGAGAAAAATACGGTGACCAACTCCTGAAGCTACAACGTGGTGGCCCAGATTCTCTCCCAATATTTGAGGAACTCTTCCGATCTGCTTGTCCGAAGTTCATTTCTCCTACCCCTCCTGATTTCGATAATCCCGAACTAAACGTAGATCCCCTTGAACATCACTTGGCTATCTTCATGGACGAAGTTAAAACCAATATGTGGAGTCCTACGGTAAAGTCATACCTTCGCCTCTACACAACTATGGACCTAAAGAAGCTTGCTGGTTTTCTCGACGTAGAACCAGAAAAGCTCAGGGGATGGCTTTTAGTAAACAAACAGAGAAGTAGACAAATACGATGGACGGAGAATGGGCTACTTGATGGTGATGTCGTGACATCCAACGACCTTGACTATGCGCTTCAAGGAGTGAGTAGACCCAGCCCCTCTCAAACAGCTATAAACAGACTCGATAGTAAACTAACCATACGCTTAGGATTTGATCCACATATCTGAAGCCAAAGTAGGACGTAAACTGGTGGACTGGTACCTCCGGAATCTTGCTCGAACGTATTAGATGATGATTTATTGTTTTCGCGAAAGGCGTTGATAGTGTAAAGGATGTGACTTGTATGAAATGGAGCTTTCACACGAGTTTGAAATTATAACCAGATAATAATTAACTCGAAGCTTTACTTCTACGCCATGATCCTCAACCGGTGATGAGCTTATGCTTTTAAATTTATCCTGCTTGAGAGAGAACAATTGTTGGTTCTAATCCATCCAACTCTTCCACCTGCATGAATATAACGCCCCTCACCCGTATCTGTGTCTTAAAATATCCCTAATCGGGGGTTCCACAATTCGCTCCCCCTCTTATCTAATTATATCCTTACGCTCATAGGGCTACTCGTCGCTGATCGTTATTCACCTCACGTCGAAGCTTGAACCATTTGGCTTGCGGACTTGATGATTAATCGACTCCTCGCGCTAGTGTCGAAGTTGACTTCCATAAACAACAACAGCTTGCACAAATACAATCTACATTTTTGTCACTACCCTTTGTCATTTACTCTTTACCTAATTGAAAACTCTTTTCCCTAGTTGATCAAAGTTTACCTTGTGCACTTTTATCACATCTATTTATTTAATACGTACCGGAAACTATTCTATCACTTGAACTTAAAGCTAAATGAACTAATCCGAAGGAATAGCAAAAGAATGTGACATGTCTTAAACAGAATCGAGTGATTCAGTAGGAGAATGATGACTATGCGACCTTAAGTGAAACTTGTGACTCTGAAAATGGGCAATTTTTTCAAAATGGCCTGTATCATGTAACAAATAAACCACGCCAAGTTGAAAAAAAGATAACAAATTCACATAGTCACTAACTTTTATTCAGTACCTCATAGGTGATAAAAGATCGATCCAGTATAAACTGATTCGATAGTACTGCCGTCCATTTAGTTGGAAACCAAAAGCATACAGCCCATAACCCAAAGATATAAGAGAAACGGTGTGTCCACAAAAAAAGTTCTTGCGAAGCTTCGATCAAAGTCTGGAAGAAGGTTAATAAACATGAAATGACTGTCAAGTTTCAAAATATCCATCGTTGCGGCCACTACGTCGTCCCCTGCCCATTTTAATGGTTGGTGATTAGAGGGTCAGGGGTAAGTAAGAGTTGTGAATTTGCGACCAAGTCGTCGACTCGGGTGGTTAGGTTTCGGGGTGCTCGTTAGAGTTGGAGAAAGATTTATGGAAAAACATTATAGATGCTTCCCGATGCTAACCTGGCGTCGGCAAGGAGAAGGTTGTAGCACCAGGAATCTTCTTGGTGTAGGAGACAACGTCGAGACTAGAAACGTAACTTCGTCTATATTTTATTTGAACTTTTACTCGTTCTAAGGGAATATTTAATGCCCCAAATATTTGTTAAGATGCTTCTAGAGATGCGATCAGTACGGTGCTGATTACTAATCCGATCCGAAGAATTTTCGGATTACTAATCGTTCGACGTGAGGTGAATAACGATTAGGGACCGGCAGCACCCAGCTTCAATAGCGTCCAATTCCGCATGAAATTAGACCCAAAACACATATTTTATGGATGCTAGTATCTTATCAAGGCGAAGGGAGCTGTGAACCCAGCTCAAAGTATCCCATCATCAATTACGCAATCGTTTCAACGCTCAATACAAGCACATACTCAGGGGATTGCTTCGGAACTTTACAAGAAAAGAGAATGAGAAGCAGGTGAGGCTGGAAAGGGAGCTTCTCAGCGTAATGTAGGCTTTAGCCTGCGTTTACAAATAGGAGGGGTCTTGTATGAATCACACACGATATTGAGCAGCCAATTTGCCACGCAGCAGTAGTTTCCCAGAAGACCAAAAACGCTGCACAACTCGAAAGGAAGGCAGCATTTGGAAATAAGTTGAAGATTGCTATTAAATCTCATAGTGTCAGAATTACACATCACACTTGCCGTTACTCCTTCATATCGCCAAGTCTGAGGGGGGAGTGTGAGAAATGAGATATTACCAACTTGTAATGTCTCAGTAATGCGGCACACGACATATGAAACAACACGGAGTC
>JAATOF010007584.1:0-16621 GCA_013170925.1 Podosphaera leucotricha
AAAGTTCGATAGGGGTGAAGGAAAAGCTGCCTATCATAGCCGTAGTGTTACTTGCAAATAATATCCGAGGCATGATGTTCATCACAACTATATCATCATTGTAGCTGACTGAAGTCGACACCTGCGTGGGCCTCTAAGGCGCCAGATCGGGTATAAGAAATCAAAAAAAAAAAAAAACATTATCCGAGTGGGGCATACCTCGATTAACACTTCAGAATCGTATTAAAGGCTTTGAGGCTCTTAGTTCGGCATTATCTGATCGTGAGAAACTCCTACTGATCTAAGAAACCCATTTGGCTAAATGGATTCGAATTCAAGGCAACCTAAGCCTGTCACCAACTTATCATTTGTTGAAGGATAAGGCTGAACGGATTCTACGAGTTGACGGCAGCTTCTAGCCGTTCGGAAAAAATTGGTTCAGTCGTTTATCAAGAAGAATCAATCAATTAATGGTTCAGAGAAATAGGGCAATTCATTCACAACGTATCAATGGGTTGATAAGCTCGCTGAATCCAAGATCAAGAAAATAAAACCCTGCAATCAATATAATATGAACGAGACAAGAATTTGAGAAGGTTGGGGATCAGACTGACTAGTCCTTGGATCCTCAGATATCAATTTTAACGAAGTAGCCTAGGTCGCGTGCTTGGACATCCATCGTTGTGTGTATCTCAGCATCCAGGAAGGTGCTTCTACCGCTGGTGATATACAAAGGTATGAATGTCCAGCAACAGTAGTTCCCTTTAAAGATGACCCCCTACGACTCCTGGAAGTTTACAGCTACAGAAATTGAGTGGATTTCGAACTCTACTGCGGTTGAATGGTTGAAGGAGGTCTTCTTACCTTGGACAGCACCAGAGATCCCTCAGGAAAAGAGATTGCTCATTCCGGATGGCCATGGAAGCCATGAGACTACTGATTTTATGTGTATGTGCTTCCAGAATAATATCAACTTGCTTTTCCTACCACCTCATGCATTTCACGTCCTCCAGCCCCTTGATCAACCAGCCATCAGTTTTCTTAAAACTGCATATCGGAAAGAACTTGGAATAGTTGCGGTATGGGACGTCGATACAGTTATTGGTAAAAGGAATTTCATTGTATATTACAGTAAGGCACGCCAGGCAGCATTAACTCGCAGTAATATCATCAATGGATGAAAGTGGACGAGTCTATGGCCTACTAGCGTTGTAAAACCATTCATGAGCCCTTTGATGCTCCACATCACAACTATACCGCCCAACCTGCTAGTAAAGCATCCCAAGGGCAAGTAAATGCAAACTGTAATTAGAAAATGAAACTACCTCAAGAGTGATAAGCTTCGGGGTCAGTTGAAATGATTAAGCAAGGGTAAGCAAGACTAGAATACTCGGCATCTACTTTTTCGGAAAATTCAAAAATTCTTGGATGAAAAGGACTGACAAATAGCGGCGGTCTAAAAAACTGAGGCACTTAAATCACAGGTTGATGCTGATAGAGGTGGCCATACGGAGGGGGCAGGGGCCTGATGTGCTTACTGGATTGCGAATCTTCCAGAGAGAGAAGGGGACAAATCAGCTCGAACTAGAGAAAAGTATGTAGAGACTCTCAAGGGAGATCTGGATGTTCCTGGGGGACACCACGCACAGGTGTTGAATCATCGACCCCCAGTGCTCAATATTAATGTTAATTACGTATTCGACCCGATGTGTTGTGGCTATTCCCGCTTTCTGCTTGTGTCCGGGATACCCACGGCGCACATTTAAGGACGGCACCTCCCTAACGTAGTAATCTTTTGCATAGAAAAATATAGATTATTTTGTAGCATCGCTTACGTGCAGTGACCGTTGCCTTCGCCCCTTCACAATTAACAAGGGAGGGCGAAAGGATATTCTGACAAGATGTCATGTGAAGCTCTTTTGGGTCGGGGATAGATCGTTGAATATGATGCATGTTGTTCTATCTATGTACCAGAGCAGAAACTGGCATCAGAGGGAGACATAAATCAGAAAATTCAGTCTCAATTGTAGTTGTCGCAGCCAAACCGACGACTTATCTAATTTTTCTCTAGCTGAGTCTAAACTACATATCAAGCCTCATATCATATTCAGAGATTAAACGTGACATATCTAAATATGAGTTGCTCTTGCTACATATACTCAAAATTTCACACAGTAATTAAGATAAAAAATACTTACGAGTACATAGCAAGCCTTTCGTTTGGTTGATAGACTTGTGTTTCATGATCTAACAGTTCATGTATTACTCAAAATGCATAGATTGATAGCCACTGAGTCCAATCATGACACAGATGTTGCGGCTTTGGCAGTCACTAGGGACGTTATTTCGGCCGTGTGAGTTGTGTCCTTGCATTTTTCAGATAGAAATTTTAAGTCGGTGGTTCTTCCATCTTACTTGTGCACTCATTGTCTATCCCGGTAAATTCCTTGGAAAAGAGTCATTTTATCACAGGTTTAGTGATGCCTAAGTTCATCGAAATGCCAAAAGCGGCGGAGTGATTACTATCGTTCAATGCTAAAATCTGAGCTTAGCATGATCGTAATCAGCTCTCGTATCAATGAGCTTTGAAAATGTATGTATAATCTAGCCGAATTACTTCTTTCTTTGATGTTATTGTGAAACAATTTTCTCGAACGTTGTATCTTGGAGCTGGAAGATTTCGTTGCTTAATATGCGACCTCGTTATCAGTCATATCTTCATCTTCCGTTTCGTCTGGGTCGATGAGTGCGGGGGTATGGAGCTCTTCCCAGGTGGAAATTTGGTGAGCTATGTATTCAGTGGTTATAGATCGATATCTAGTAGGTGTTGGTGGTTGACTCGAAAGATTTCTAAAGGTAAATGTAGACAGACCAAGAAAGAGGTCTGAAGGAGGGTATGGATGGAGCCAGAAAGGAAAAACTTACAATTTTAGCATGGTGCTGACGCTAGAACAATTGTCGACTCTTACAACATTTCCGAACCGCATTTTTTGAACTTTTCTGACAATATCCTCATCACTCCAAAAACTAAGTGTATCGCTGACGTAAATTCGACTGTTACTTCGATACCAAGCACTTAGTGCAGGATCTGTCTCGCTCTTCACCGGCTTTAGATTTCCATCTACAAAACAGACTACGGTAGTGACCATATGGTGACAATCCCGTGAAGTGAGAAGTTCCCGAACACCCAGATGGGCATTGCCGATGCCCATCAGCGTAAGAGAAGTTGGAGATGAGGTTGCCGTAGCAGGAGAGTGCGGCTCAATATAATTATCATAGATGTAGCAAACAACTTCTTTTGCAATCGATGAAATTTCTGTCTCTAAGGGTGACGTTAATCTTTGGTTAGTATTTTTTGTCGATGGCGATAAAGGTAAAGATATAGGAAGCGTTATGGATATTATAGCCATATTTTGGCTTGTGGCCCACGATAAGTAAGGGAGAAGACTATTTGACTAGTATGGTGAGCTGTGGGTGTACCTAAAGAAGGCGTGAAAGTTTACCAAAAATGAGTTCTGTGCGTGCGCTAGATTTGTGTGAGGATCCGGTTGAACTAAAATCTCAGGACTGAATAATAGGTTAGCTGTGGAATAACAGTAAAAGAGTTCTGCATACGGATCGTGGATGACCATCAATATCTTTCGCGCCTTGTGTAGTTCGGGAGAAGCCAAAACCATGTTTTTAAAGATCCGATTTGAAGCTGTTCTCTGAATAAACATAGGTACCATGCCAAACTCTTCGGCGAACACATTTTTTTCTGCTGCGCGGACTACATCTGACATCCGCTGAAAGTCTTTATCTTTAAAATCTGGAAACGGAATTACACCTGGCCGCATACAGTCCCAGTGCACAGCTTGAATCCGCCGAACATTATCTAAAGTATAGGCGGCATCTTTGTTTAGGGGCGGAATTACTATTCTCTCTGGAGGTTCACCCATGAGGGTTTTGGCGACAGCTAACGCTGATCGAGAAATGGCACTTAGATTATATCCACCTTCTAAGCAGACAGCTAGTTTGCCGTTTGCGAGAGACATAAGCATATGAGTCATATGAGAGTAGCAAGCTGGAGAGACAAAACATCCTCCAAGATCGTCCCCTGCGGCAGCATCAAATCCAGCAGAGATGATCACGAGATCCGGATCAAACTCTTGAGCAATCGGCATTACTATTCTCTGAAAAGCAGCCATATACTCACCGTCTCCAACTCCCTGATCAGCCCATCCAATATTAATATTCTTGCCTAAACCAGCACCTCGGCCACACTGATCAATGTTGCCATCAGGAAGACTGTCATCCTCTGGTTGGCCGGGATAGAAGAGACCGTTTTGATAGACATGGATGGAAACATAAAGTACGTTTGGATCTTCGTAGAACATGTTTTGTATTCCATTTCCATGGTGAACATCCCAATCTAAAATCAGAATTTTTCGGCAGAGTCTGGGGTATTCTTTCAGACATATTGCGGCAGCCATAGGTACATTGTTAAATATACAGAATCCCATTGACTCATTATGTTCTGCATGGTGACCAGGAGGTCTGATAATAGCAAAGGCATTCTTAACCTTTCCCAGCACGACACTTTTGCATGTCTCAATCGCTGAGCCAGCAGAAATTAGGGCAGCTTCAGCTGTCAGATTACCGACATAGAGGGATTTTCTTCCCGCGTCAAAACTTGCACTTAGTTCTCTGAGTTGCGAAGAAGTCATTTCGTTTAAAGATAAAACCCATTCATAATGTGTTGACGTATGCACAGTGCATATTTCTGCTCTTGTGGCTTTTCGAGCCGCGATTCTATACATATATGATGTAGGGCAAGCTTTTAAGACATCCCTCAATTCTGACTCCGTGCCCGTGTAAATTAAGCCAGCATCTCTGAAGTGTTGGAAAATAGCTGCTATTCTTCGTGGGTCTTCTGGGTGGTGGGGATCTGCTGAGAAGTCGGCATTTGCATGCAACATCATCCTATCATCATAGCAGCACCCAGTGGGCAAATAAGATCTTCGTGATACAATGGGTCTGCTTACTTCCTGTGTATATGATCCTGTAGTACCTACATCATAAGTCATTATATATCAGGGGGTGAGTCAGGGGCCTAAAGTACCGTTGGGAGAGAAGTTGTTCATCTTGATTATTCTCTGCAACGATGGTTCCACCGGCCAGCATTAGTTGCCGTGAAAATCTTAGTTTACGACTGAATGATTTCTAGTTAGATGGATAAAATTTAGTGATAAAATAAAGAATCTACAATAATTAGCGTCAGCTGCCCAACAGGAGATGTCCACCAGGAAGATAAAATTGAGTTTTGCCGAGATGGTCATTAACAATAAACGTAGTCGTACATCCGTCGTTGTCATTCCCACAAATGGGTTTATCAGCAAGGCCGATACTAGGTATGTACACACATATACTGTGTGTCCCCTCTACGCCGTCAAATAAAAATAACCTACAAGATTTATACTGTGTGAAGTATTCCGCTGACGCCAGGAATAGTGTAGTTAATCGATTGTTCAACCGTGAATTGATGTCAAAATGTACGTGGTTTACCAAAACCCTGGTTGTTTTTTGTACGAGATTTCGCTTTGGAGCCTGAGATTTTTCCATCACGGCTTCAGCCCTATCTAGTAGTCTCTTGCACCTTGTACTAGAGGCACTGTAATTGGGAAGTCTGTATAATGTGAATACGAGTGCAAGGTAAATGTAACCGGTACTGACAGTAGAAATAAGAAATACAGATGAGCTCTTCGAGTGATTTGAAAATAGATTGCCACTAGTCTACGAGGGGTTGATGAGTTATAGCTAACAAGGATTGCTAAGAAAAGTAGCCTCTCATCTTCGGTCTGCTAGCTATCGAGACTGTATAGGCTAATTTCACTGATCAAACTAGCTTCTACGATTCTCCATGCAAGTCAGATTAAATTCATAACTTAGGGTACAATGCAACATATGACCCCATCGCTCAAATTTTGTTGGTAGTGACATAATCGTGATCTACGTTCTTTAAATTTGATCACATGATAATGGGCCAGATTTATGATTTATTATTCTTCATTTTTATCGTGTATCTCTCTAATTAGCACCATCCACTTTCGCGATGTAGCTAAGTAGGTCTAGCACACGGCGGGAGTAACCCCATTCATTATCATACCATGAGACCAGCTTGACAAAGTTGTCATTTAAGGAAATTCCAGCTTTGGCATCAAATATAGAGGAGTGATTATCGCCGATTAAGTCGGTAGAGACAATTTCATCCTCAGTATAAGCAAGTATACCTGTAGCTGTGTCAGTATGAGCAAATTTAGAAGAGGCAAATAAACTAACCCTTAAGGTCGCCATCCGCAGCTTCTTTAATAACAGCCTTAATCTGTTCATAAGTTGCACTTTTCTCAATTCGGCAGGTTAAGTCGACCACAGAGACGTTAGCCGTAGGCACACGCATAGCCATACCAGTAAGCTTGCCGTTAAGCTCGGGGATAACTTTTCCAACAGCCTTAGCAGCGCCAGTACTACTTGGGATTATGTTTTGAGCTGCAGTGCGACCTCCACGCCAGTCTTTAGCTGAAGGGCCATCAACTGTCTTTTGAGTGGCAGTGTATGAGTGAATGGTAGTCATTAAGCCTTCAACGATAGTAAAGTTATCATTGATGACCTTGGCAAGAGGAGCAAGACAATTAGTCGTGCAGGAAGCGTTTGAAATGACATCTACATCTGATTTGTAGGTCTTTTCGTTGACACCAACCACATACATGGGAGCATCAGCAGAAGGAGCCGAGATAACCACTTTTTTAGCACCTCCCTTCAAATGGGCCTTGGCTTTTTCGGTTGTTGTGAAAACACCAGTGGACTCAACAATATAGTATGCGCTGGTTTCAGACCATGGAATGTCTTCTGGATTTCTCTGGCTGTAGAATTTGATTTTCTTACCGTTGACTTCTAACCCGTCAGCGGTTGGGACGATAGTTCCCTTAAATTGTCCATGGGTTGAATCGTACTTGAGCATGTACGCCTGCTGAAATTTAGTGGAATTCTTTGTGTCTCGAAGGTATTAATTACTTACGGCGTACTTAGGCTCAATGAATGGATCATTGACGGCAACAATCTCAATGTTGTCGTGTTCGATAGCATTGCGAAATACGATTCGGCCAATGCGACCGAATCCATTGATACCAACTTTGATGGGAGCCATGCTGAATGCTTAAGTTACTATGAAATTGATTAGACAACTTGATAAAGAAATAAGACTGAAGTCTTTTTTTGAGGGAAAGATTCTTCTGCAGTACGTGAATTATTCCAAGGTATTTTAGAAGAAGACAAATCTACAGTTACTTACTTTATTTAAATGTTTGTTCGAATCTAGACTTTTGTTGGGCCGATGGGATATATGGGAAGAAGTGCGTGAGGAAATAAATGGTCTGAAGGAGGGGAAGTGATGGGGTAATTAAGCTACACGAAATGGTGGAGCCATTAGAATGACGCTAGGCCATGGTAGCTCTGACTCGGGGCAAGGGGTCTGATGACGGAGTTAAAGATTATGTATTCGTTTGAGTTTAGTTCAAATTCCCTCTTTTCTTTAATTGGCAGGTCCATTGAGTCAGGGGAGCCTGATAGATGTTTGACTTGGAGAAATACTGAAGCTCTTGCCATGTCGCTCGCCCGCCCGCCCGAATAATTTCAAATATGTACGTGTAATATCTTCCGCCTAATCAAAGAACGATATTGATCAACCTTTTAATACCTCAATCCAACTACACGTATCGGCATCGAGGCAGAGACCTCAACGCTTTACAGTTCATTTAAATGACGACTACGAATTCTCGAAGATTCCATAATCCCTTCCATAGATTTCGCATGATCAATTACTGGACCTGATTCAGAATTTCAGAATCAAATGAAAGAATAGAGGAAGAGCTATTTAGGTTGTCTGCTTCATGGCTATGAAATTTGAAACGGACCTCTTCGGGCCTATTCTCATATTTTTTATTTATCTCATTTGAGTCTCGTTTTGACAACTTAACAATCTATCAAAGTATACATATATGATGAGACAATGAAAAAGGATTTGCATCTGCATCCCAAGATTCCCAGCGTGGTAGAAATTACTGTTACGTGTACAAGGGCACATATGTATCGAAGTCATCTCTTTTTCTTTCTTTTTACCATGACATAGCCCGAGTCCAACTGCCCATCACTTGGTGTTTCTGATGTGACCACCTTGCGATCATTGGATAAAAGCTCAACAGTCATGAAATTAGAAGATAGATCTCAAGCACTTCCATCAAGCTTCTCTTGGGAAATGGTGACTGAACATCTAGTAGAGGAAATAAGAGACTGTAATGACATAAAAATGTCTCGTTACTGGTAGAGGTACCGTCAGGGTACAGGTGTTTTGTATTGATGCAGCTAAGCTTAGCTTGGTGGCGGCGGCGGCGGTGGTCGGATAAAAGACAAGGGAAGCTCAGATGTGTTAAGCTAAGCCCTGCTATTAATTGCAGGCTGATTGGGTCGGTAAATGTTAAGCCAACAAACACCAGAATTTTGTACTGAAGTACCACCATATTATAACTGTCACAACATTAAATGCAATCAACTAACACCTCATTCAGACTGTGAATGGGTTTTTATACCCGCGACTATTCTTCCGTTTCTATTCATGCTAATTACACGCACATGTATCTATCTATGTGTATTCAACAGGTCGAAATTATGCAACGTTAACTACCACACCAGAAATAACGTACAGCCGAGATTTTTGCAGATCTTAAGTATTTTTGGTCCAAGCGTGAACTAAAATAAGGGCTAGGGTTATCCGCACATTCCCAAGAGCCTCTCAACTCATGTTCCTCGGGAAGGTCTGGTTTTTATAAACAACTACATTGAACTCTTCTTTGCAAAGGTTAGTCACTAACTTTATGACTTTGAGCATTCTAAGAAGAAATCACTCTAAATAGGTTGAGCTCCTTTAAGCAGCCCTCATTGACGCCTCAGCATTATTAGCACCAAATGGGAGATAAGTATATTCCAGTCCTAACTTTAGCCATTGCAGGTCACACTCAAAATCAAACTTTTGATATATGTACAATTACTCAAACACACGTTTGATATTCATTCTCTCGCTGCCAGCAGCTTCACTGCTAATAGGCGTCCTACTCTAACAACTGAGTAACTACATGTTCATAGCAGATGTCTGTACAGAATCTCGGCTGTCCATGATCGCTGGTATGGTCTGGTAATAATATCGTTACTTCCAGTTTCAATCTCAATACTATTTTTGACATATTTTAACCTTTCAAAAACTCACAATCTCCCTCATTACTAATCAGAATCTTTCCATCTCTCAATGTGGGTAGACTTTTTGAAACAAATTTCTCGAATTTTCTACCTTTTATCTCAGCGCCACTACAACTATTAATGCCAGGGTTTTATAATTTGGAATTGAAGGTTGCAAGAGGACATAATACACGTGTACATGAGACAGACGTATAACTTAGTCACTTCAAGCCACATATCTTGAAAATTACTCAACAATTATCAAGGGAGAAAGCTGTTGCAGAGCTACTGAGTAAAACTCTTAGCACTATTCACTCATCAATTTTCTATAAATACACAGAGGTTCTAGAGGACAAGTTTGCGAGGCCGAAAAAATGATTCCTCAACCGACTAAGGTGTCACTAGACAACCAGCATGCCATTCATATATTTCACCTAAATTTAACAAACAATAGCTTATTGTTCAATCCTGTCAGAGGTGATGAGCACCTTCTACACGTTGCAATTAGCAGAGATATCTGTTGCCATTACCCAAAATGCAGTCGATGTTTTTAAGGTAGCCGGTCAGCGATCCAGCTAGTGAAATGCATGCATGCAATCTTAGACCCTGTTCCGGCCCTATAGTAAACTATATACCGGCCGATACCTTCATTTCCGCTAAACAACAAGACTAATTACTGTACCGGTACGTGTGCTGGGCATGTAGAAGCTAGCTTTAGGGATGAAAAAGGAGAGTTTAAAAGCTTCTTTGCTCTAGATCTTTTTCTGTTTCGTAACCCAAGTCCATTTCTCATCATCTCGATCCTTGGTTTCGAAACTTAGATGATGAAGCGATGAATAGTAGGGCATCAAAGAAATTCATGTAATTACACTGCCTCGCGTTTGAAACGTATGTTGTCCGTGTTTTCCAGGGAATGAACAGGGGCTTTTAAGTAACAGTTGAGGCGAGTTAAAGTATAGTTCTAGTTTGGAATATCTTTGTATTTATTCAAGGTGGATTCGCACAGATTAGCTCGATAGGAATCTAGCACACTTCCCACCAATTTCCTTAATTCCACATCTTGTATAAAATTTCAGGCCTTAAACCTCTATGATCATTCCATGGGCTGAATGATATGAAGCACTGTCCCACATAAACTTCAAAGAATATGATGCTGCAGCCATGAACTAAGTGGATTATTTTCTCACAATTCCTGTCTCTGTTCATTTTCCCTTATCTCTCTCCTTGACCAGACTTGGTTTTCCGAACATTACAAGTTCAGACTTGATTATATTCTTATTTTCTGAAGATATTCACGGCTTGACATGAGTAGTACGTACAACGCAAGTATCTTCGTTTTAAAAAAGACTTTGCGATGATGTGTGGATTGATGTTTTGTTCTACAAATAGCTCATCGACTAGGTCTCTGTAAGATATTTTTCTTGTTTTTCCATGAGTTCAATATATATTCCCCAATCTTTTCAAATTGGTGATTACAAAGAGCTTTTTTTTCTACCTCTACGCCTCGGAGACAAGGGGACACTATTGATCGCGATTCCGTCTTGGCTTCGAGTTAATTCAATTGTTTGGAAAATGCCCAGCATCGTGTAATACCTGGACAGCGATGTATTAGCCAAGAGAAAGGTGTTTTCGAGATGTAGTTGAGGATGACATTTGCAATTGTGAGATGTTTGACAAGGTTTTAAGGGCACAAAAAAGTCACCTAAAATAAGTTTTTAGTTAAAGAATTTATACATATTCTAAGGTCCTGTCTAAGGCTCTGGATGATTCTATGGTATCTAATGGAATCTACATGTATTTGCTTTATTTCGATGAAGCACTAACAGATTCCATGGAACCCCGACGTCTTTCCTAAACAATCTCGAAAGTCCGTAGTTAATAGCGCTTAGGCGCGTGCTATATTTTACATAAGGCCGAATTACTCCTAATGGCTGTGGCCCCATCATAGCAATGCATTCATGTTTGAAGTGTTATTTCAAGTAGGATCGAGGGAACGTGGCCAGATAGGAATTTAGCTTTCAGATTCAGATGAAGAGAATTCATATATTGAAGACTTCTGTAAAAAAAAGATCTCTCGTATCGTTTCCAGTGAGTAATTTGTAGGAGGATTGTGGGAGGCTGTAAGGGCTGTAAGCCGTTGGTCTGATGACGAGCGAGCTGAATTGAAACTCAATAAAAAGTATGTACCTTTGTGTTAGGACAATGTAATAACTGATGTCGGTTCCTATATTATGTTGTATGTGACTTCTTTAGCAAGGTAGAAGAAGTTTAGTAACAGTATTGTACAAACCTTCAAATGTCCAGTGACCTTCCTTAATCATTGACTTATTATTAGGACACGCATCCACTACCCACCAGCTGAGCTATAGATTTCTACGGTCCAAAAGATTACAAAAATGCTCAAACCTTCACTTCCTTCGTTAACTAGACGTAGAATATTGTAAGCCCAATTTGTTCAGTACAATCCTCTGAACTTTCATCCAAACGACGATAACTCCAGTAAAGAGAAGTGATCAGACCCGAGCGAGAGTTTCTTGCACGTAGACCGACGCTACCTTTATCTCTTCGTAAAACCATGATGAGGGACATGGCAATGAAGGCAAAATCACACACATTAACCTGATCCAGAAATGGCAGAAACGTAGACACATGTGCAAACGAACCCCATGGCCTCCGCACAGTGTCATGACGGTTGGAAATAGAAGCGCTAAGTTGGTAGACGTGATGATTTATCTCATCAAGTGGAATGAGACGAGCGACATGGAAAGCAGAGTAGAGGGAAAGAAGTCAGGTGGATAGAACACATGTAGGTACATACACAGTTGTGTGAATAAGATGCAAAAACAATTCTCGTGAAAATGGTCAAGATAGGTCATTGGCGCATACATGAAATTCTATCTCTCGCCTCTTCGAGACACCTTTTTTTTATTACTTACAAACTACATGTAATGATCGTATCATTATCTTCACAGATTTTGCAAAGTACAAAGCAGCATCTTCTCACACCCTATTATCAATGCGAAGACGGAAGAAATCTTCAGCATCTCCTACCTCAAATTATTAGAAGCAGCTTTCACAGGGCTAAAGAATTAAGATCTATTCGTTACGTGAACTTGGTCTGAGATATCATGCACTCAGAAAACGAATTGGAATCACCAAAATACGAGTTCAGTCTGTGCTATCAAGGCAATGTATTACATCGAAAATTCAAACTGGGCGATCATATCTCTTGACTGGTCAGCAGGAGGCTGAACTTGAAAACTTTTTCAAGTCTTCGAAAGAGGCTCCTCTGATGAGTTACCTTGAGCTCTCTATATATTTTGTCGAATAGAATGCACTTGAAGAAGCAATAAAAGGAGCTCTTAAGAGAAGGGAGTTTGAACACTGCATCGCTCAAGCATGGGCGAAAGAACACATCTCTTGGGCACCTAAAAAATCATCTCAAATTTTCTAGTTTGATGATATATAGGTCACTAGTGAACGACTCTTAAGCCTTCTCTTTTGGAAAATTGTTTTTTTCATACAAATGGCAGTACAGCTCAGTAGATTTCATGCCTCCCTCACATTGATGCAGGTAGATTAACCCATTCCTTAGTAACCAAGGTCAGACCTGGGAAGTTTGGAATTTGAATGTAATTATCTTATATTTACGTTTATGTATATATACTTAGTATTTTCTGGCTTTTTTTTCTGGCATAATTGTAAAATTGAAATTTCTAGAGGAAAATCAAGAGGTAATAATATTATCTTCATGTAACAGAAAGCAATGCTATTGAGTTGTCCGCTTCTTGCACAGTATAGACGTAGTTGCATTTTGGTTCCGTTGGGTACAAATAGATCTTAAGATCACGGGATTTGCGCAATGCCCTTGTCCAAATACAGCGAATGCTTCAGGACAACGGACATCTTCAACAAAAGCAAAACAAAACGTCAGGACAACTCCAGGATATAGGCCTACGAAGCAATTACGCCTTTAAATTTAAAGGCATTACAAGACAACTCTCAACCTAAACTATCCTTCACTCAACCGGATTCTTCAATAGATTGACCCTTCGTGAGACTGAAAGCTTCAGGATAGATCAGAACTTGACCTAGGACCTAGGATTATAAGCAGCAACATGGAAAGAGATCGAGACAGAGACAGGGATAGAGACAAAGAAGAGAGAGATAGAAACCGAGATAGGGGAATAGGGAGAGAAACTGATCGTGATAAAGATCGTGGGCGTTTTGATCAACGGTTAGTGGATCTTTTTTTACTCTGCCATTTCAGTTTCCTGCCCCTCGATCAAGCAAATTACCGTCGAGTTTGAGCCTGCAATCTGTGCAACTTTAGATCTACGAGAAATTGTGATCCGAATATCGAATCCTCGATGTAGAGACCCGCGTGTACACAACTGCAGACCAAGATCAACCGAGAGCTCTTAGCTTAGGATTGTTTAAAGCGTCTTGATCAGTACGACAAAGTCTGTGTCAGTTGAAAGATATCTATTCGAGATCTAAAACATTAAAGTTGCGATACATTCTATGAAAATTTACGCTATTGCCAAGAATACTCACTCTGGGATTGCCTACGACTCATATAACGGCTGATAAATATGCAAATCTAATCTAAAATACTTCGCCTGCGCGCTAAGTCTGAATTATTTGGCCCCTTTTCAATTATTCTGGATCCATTTCACAGAATTACCCCGGCGAAGCTTTTAAATACAATCAGTTTCTCATGTTCGTTTATGACGTCGCCTTCGAAAAATCGAAATCGCTTCGTAAAATTGTTCTTATCAAAGCAGCAATAAACAGCCTCTGAAAACTTCTAACACTTGAAATTTCTCTACTCGTCTGATTAAGCAATCACTTAGAGATGCTTTTCCTGTCTACTATTGGCTAAAAATAATCTATCTACTCAATGAAAGCTCTAGAAATAAAGTTTCGAGCCGTCGAAGAAAACAAGCTTCTAAGAAGTAATTTGTGCGAGGCGAAATATAAACATGTCTCCATTTTGCTATCATCAAACCCAATATTTTATGTAATTCCCCAGGAATGCCTCACTCCTAATCTAAGTGAGCTGGAGTTTTCCAATTATTCATGCACATTTTCACCTTCTACAGACTATAAAATATACGAAGTTGCGGGCCACCATAGCATAAGGGAATTATTTCCTAATTTGAAGGACTAGGATATGGAACTGTTTTGGAGCTGACGGGAGACAGAAGAGGAGAGACTACAAGAATCGGTGCTGGCGAATCCTATAAGCCTTATGGCTCCAGGCCTAGATCACCTCCAAGAACCGATAACTTTCGACAGAGCAGAGATAGACCTCCAAGGAAAGAACGCGGAAGGTCTCCTCAAAATGATGGCTGGTATGCAAGTAGTGCCAGGGATCGGTCTCCGAGACGTCGCTCAAGGTCGCCTATTCGAAGATTGCGAACACCACCAAAAGATAACTGGCGAGCAAGGTCTCCTCGAAGGCGAACTCCGCCCAGAAGATTCTCACCACGGAGAGATGACTATCGAAGACCCAGATCACCTTTTCGGAGAAATGAAAGGTTTTGTTCCTTGGTATATATATCTTAGTAAAAAACTAATATTCTTTAGGAGAAAATCTAGATCTCCATTTGATCGTGATCGTATTTCTCAGAGAATTAGATCACCTATTCGTCGTGGATCGCCCCCTCTTGGTCACTCTCGGCGTGTGTCGCCTCCTCATGGAACTTCCCGTCGTGGGTCACCTCCTCCTGGACCTGCTCGTCGTAGGTCACCTTCTGGACCCTCTTATCGAGGCTCGCCCCCTTCTGGACCTCGAGGCTTACGTCATCGTTCACGAAGTCCTGACCGCTGGGAAATTCCAAAAGGCCTCAATTCCAAAAAACGCCAGTCAACAACCCCCCCTGCTAGAGGAACAGATAGATCTGCATTGAATTCTAGAAATAATTCCCGTCGCTCATCACCCAGAAGCTACACAGATCGAATCCATTTACCCCATGGCCACATCCGACCGAGGTCTCCTCCGCGGGCTTCACCTAGCTCGACACAAAAAGAGCGAGATCCCGCAAGACCTACCTTACGAGAACGATCCGTGCCGCGTTCAACGGCCATCAAATCACCTCCCAGGGGACCAACTGGAATCAGAGCTCCTACCGGTCCTGGTGGTCACCGCAGCTCAATTGCACCCACCATATCTTCTTCAAACCATTCTGGAGCATCTACAAACTCTAGGACAAAAACCGAAAATTTGAATTCAACTGCCCCACCTGCTGGACCTAGAGGATATATCCCTCGAGGAGGCTCTAGTAGTAGAGGTGGTAGAGCGTCCTTTGGAAGCGAAAAATTTAACAAGCAAGATGCGTCATCATGGGGAGCGACACTTTCAAGCCGCACAGTACAAGCAACGGAATCTTCACGTGCTACAATAGATTCAGAACAAAGAGGGAATAAATTTTACAGTCAACAGTCATCCTTATTTCCTACATCATCTGCAGCAAGTGGTCCACCTGGAGCTATTCCTACAGGTCCGCGAGCTGGTATCTCCTCTCGACCGAGCCCAAAAAATCAACATCCAACTGCAAACTACAGCCGCTCGACACAATCTGGACCAACAAATAACGGGACTCGTCTGCATCCTGCTTTAGCCAATATGCCTGCAATCATCTCTGGTGGAAGAATAGATCATACCGCCTCGGGTGTTGCTCCCGATATTGCCATGCGACTTAAAAGAAAGGAAGAAGAAGAAGAGATATTAAGAGCTGAACTACAGGCAAAAGAAGAAAAGCTCAAGCATAGTCTCAACCATTGGGATAAGTTGAGTAGAGAATCGTCAGCTATGGGGTTGCGAAGTGAATTGAGCGAGAGGCATGTCAGAACGCTAGCAGGTGAAGGTGGGGGCGGGGCCTTTTAGTAATGTCATTTGTTTCCGCCACAAACATATTAAAACTTCTCAAAGAAGGTATCATAAAATTCAAATTAAATATTTAAGATAATTTAATTCTACCGATCGATAAACATGTACGAAGCTTTTTTTTTGAAGGTTAAAAATTTATCAAGTTTGACAGACAGACGAGCCCAATTGTGTCAAATAGACGTTTCTATTGAAAAGTTATTAAAACAATGTCTATAGATTGAGTAATAACTATAGCCCAATTCGAGTCATAATATCCGTCACCTAATTGTGGGCCCCCTATACCTCATCACAGTAGACACTTCTTAACTCTAACCAACTTGTATGTATAATTATAAATATTGTCGGTATATCACGGGTATAAAGTGTGCTAGCACAAAAGGTTCTGAAAACCTAGAGGGGTTGGTTGTTCTATTCGTTGTTATCTATCTACTCTTCCAGAATTGAAGCTAATAATACAAGATCTCCTACTACTCGCATTATATA
>JAATOF010007592.1:0-18263 GCA_013170925.1 Podosphaera leucotricha
ATCCCAGGCGAATGCCATATTATAACATCCCTATCTCTTACGTCAAGACTCCATGTTGTTTCATATGTTGTGTGCCGCATTACTGAGACATTACAAGTTGGTAATATCTCATTTCTCACAGATGTCAAAAAAGTCTTGGTTGAGCGTGAACACCGCAGAATAGCCTAGCCTAGCGTTCAATTATCGATACGGACTTGGGGATTTCGAGTAACTCATGCAAACTGAAAGCCTTCCTGACTAGTAAATTCGAAAAAAAAGAGATGGGGAGGACGGTTTATGATGAATCGAATACGTTGGTTGAGAATACGTCGGTTGCGAGGACGACGGGTCTTCTCATCACCTTTCGTCATTGAAGGTTAACGGATTGCGAATCTTCCAGTATGAGGGGGAGATACTCAGCTCGAAGTAGATACAAGTATGTGACTCAATCTTAGCTATGCAGACTCTCAGAGGAGGGCTGGAGGTTCGTAGGGGACATCACCTAAAGGTGTTGAGTCGTAGACCCCCACTAAAATATCGTTAATTCTGTGACATATCCGGGGCTAATTATCTCGAGCCCCCTAATCCATGTACAAAATATCGGAAATTACCCAAACGTCAAACTATTTCAACTTTCTCTGCATTCATTTAAATCAAAACCAGAGAACCCAAGTCCTATAGCTAAGCATCTTGCCCATACAACTGATGATTTCGATTGTGATAAAAATCGATGTTGGTAATGATGGATGTGTCAGCGCGTAGAGCTAAAAATTTGTGTTTTTAGTCCAAGTGCTACCTACCTAGGTCGCAGTATCCAGCTCAGGGCCAGCAAATCTCGCGACGAGCCAGGTGTGCATGAACGCGTGAATTGACCAATCTCCTCGAATAGGACCCTTACGCGCCATCTCCATCCACCCACCCCATGGCCCCGTGGCCCTGCACGAAGAGGGGCCACGAGTACGACGCCGATGGATCCACGCCCTGTTACCAACTACATATATAGCAGTCCCATGCTCGTTGCTTTAAAGCGACATCTGTTGACCCTTCTCGCTCTACTGATCTTTGCCTCCCGCCCGCACGAGAAATTGAGTTATTGTGCCGCAACCGACTGATCCAATACGTCCAAATCCTCACACGATACCAGATTCGCGACAACGTTCTTAGACGCAAACAGACTCGGAACGCTGCGGCGCAATGCAAGCTCCTACGTCCTCACCCATACGGAATCCTCCTAACGCTTATGCCCCATCGAAAGCCTCTATCATCTTGCCAAGGACTCTGAGCACGCCATCTTCTGCCCTACAATTCCAACCTTCGAATAGCCCGATAGAAATGCAGATAGAAATAGACCCAACTACATGTACCAACAAGTCCTTAACCTTTCTCTCTAACTTAACGTTAGTTGCCGAAGCGGCTAAGCGTGCAGAAATAGCAATCTTGACACGAGATATGAAAGCAACGAAAATATGATCATTCAGGAGGCTAGTTAGTGACAAAAAACAACTAATATAATGCGGCGTCTTAGAGAGGATGAAAAATATCAACGAACCATTTTGTAAACGATTGATAATAATGTCACTATGCCGCCCTAGACTGAAAGGTTGTGTGTAGTCTCTCAGAAAGTTAATTTTTTTTTCATTTTATAGACTAAAAATACTACCAAAAGCATCTTGTAACTATAAATTCGCCTAAGTCTATGCTTTGCGATATTAGAGACCATTCTGAGTTATCTATTCTATCTTCCCACTCTTTGAGGCAGAATTGCGAGTGGGTTTAGTGTTTAATGAAATTAACCAGCTCGTAAATTTTTTTGAGTAGTTTGTAGACCAAACCGGTTTGATTTTGTCATGCAAAACTGTCCCGTGCAATATAAGGTTAACGAGTGATAATTAACCCTAAACATTTGCTGGAATGGAATAACTGTAGGATTACGCAGTGCCTACATTCAAAATATTTTAACTGTTTAAGCTTTAACAGGTTGATATAATTTTATATAATCGTTAATGTTCAGAAGAGCAGCGGCCGATCCTCCATGCTCGCAAAGATCTTCAAGTAGTATTACCGTTTGTTGACAAAGATTTTCGAGAGCAGCTGAAGCTGGTCTTCCGAGTGATTCTATAGGGTTGTTAGTAGTCTACATCCAAGCAATGCGATAAGGACCTGATCTCACGCAGAATCGCTGAATTCAGTTCCTCAGCAACAGAAACCCGGCCACTTGGGTCAAGTAAATAAGCTACCCCCTTTGCTTTTAAAGGCTCTTGGTACGCCATCAGGGCAAAAGCATCTTCTAAAGCCTTTTTAACTTCTTTCCGGGGATCATCCTTGAATTCTGCTGATAGTTCAGTCCCATACTTTATTGTTTCTTGTAATAAACGGGTGTGATCCGAATGATTGAAGAAGTTCTCATCTGTGTCCATATAGTCATAAGTTTGCATGTACATGTGGTTTTGATTACCAATCTCATTCTTGACAGTTTCTGTATGCCAATCGTCACAATGGCCATTAGTTGTTTTAATCCGAGCACTATACTTGCTGTTTTGCTTTTCAGCAGCTTCTCGAATCATTTCGACAAATTTTCTACATCGCAAGCGAAAATAGACTTGCTCGTTATCCTTGAGGACTTGTGGATAGTGTGTATTAGTATAATTTAATGCAGTGTCTATATCACCATCTAAGATGGCAGTTCGAATCTCTGTAATTATCAGTAAGTTATTTGTTATATAATGAGCTCGAAAATTTTACGTTGACGATGACCGGCATCCTCATCTTCTTTAATGTCAAAGTTGGGTATTACTTCCTGAGGATCTAGGCTTAGAGCTTTTTTCTCTGAAAGAATTTCTCTTGCAAATGCTCTAGCGGTATCTACGTAACCATCATGAATAAAAAATTGAAGTACCTTTGGAGTCAGATTTCATAATAACCATACCAAGCGAAAAACGTACCAATGCTTGTATAAATTCAGTTTCACAAAGAGGATGTGCTAGCTTAAGGGTACTGATATTTGTTAGTTCATTTTCAAAAACGACATCCTGAAAACTCTCGCCTTGTCTTTTCGATCTCAAGTTCTATGAGATTTTTTTCACGCTAAAAAATATGGTCAGCATAATTTTGACTACCTCGTTAACGCGCTTTCTCCATCGTAATAATTAAATGTCCCGCCTGCGACTTTGTCACTTGACAAGTAACTAAATTTCAACCGTTTAAATTAAGCAGTATTTTAGTTCTATCAAAATTTAGGTTTCGAAATATAAGTAAATCATAAGCTCTCGAAAATAATCGCGTTCCAACATGTCTATGAATCAATTGGACTAGACATCAGATTTTTGCCATATAGTAGCGTTTTAGGCACAGTATCTGGGCCGATTGTAATTTTGCCACGCTTGAAAATTGGTGAGACCTTGCTGTTCGTAATTATGTCGAAAGATTTAACTCTGGATACCCTTGTGCTTGGACCCACAAATTTGATACCACTTATCCAGACGTCTTCGGTGTGGATAAAAAGTGAGAGACTTTTCTGACAGCTTAAAGAGTGAAGCTATTCTAATCTTGAGAAAATATTCAAGCCAGTTTCAGTCTGAGACTACTAGTGACTAGTTTGTATTTTTCAGGATAGCTTGCACCTCAGATCTGAAATTGAGTCATTATATCCAAACTCAATTTCAGGGCGGCCAACGTCCTGCAACTTTGGTAGAAGTAAAGGCTAATATAGTCTTTTTACAATTGGTGTGACTGATGACAAATTGAGCGGTGTATGCGAATTAAATTGCTAGTTTTTCCAAGTAATGCGCGTATATCTCCAAGTCCTGATCGTGAATCATGGCCCATAATTTTTAATTATTTCTGGCGATTTCAAGGTATGTGGTATTTTATGTTTACTGCAGCTTAGAGCCAGCTGGAAGTTATAATTTGTTATAGCAGAGTTTGAGAAACTTGAATTGAATATATTTCGATGGACTTTGGCGGTGACTTCACCGAGCTTCAAGCCTCGCTGAAACATGAACCATAGGGATTAGGTGAAGTATAAAGGAGGAACAGTTGAATCTAAAAGAACGAAAGAAAAGATGAAAATTCACTTGCCTCCATAAGACTATCAATATCATAAACAAAAGCGCTTTGTCCAAAGTTCACTTTGATATGTTCTCCTGCTTTTTTCATACCTACTGAAGGGTATAGTTTTCCCTTAACGTCCCGAAAAGCGGTACCTAGGCATAGATTAACGATTTTCTATGGTTTGGTAGGCCGATTATGAATTTGTTACGAATTTCACAAACCTAAGTGATCACCATTTCTGGTGAAAAAGGCAGAATTTGTTCTGAAAATTACGCCACAGCCTATAACATCATTTGCGCCGAAAGATGGCCCATAGCTTTTTCCAGAGGGCTGAGAACAGTACGAATGCCCATCGTCTCCATGATACGCCCAAGACTCAGGTTCCCATCCCGGCAATCTTGTCAAAGGAACTTTCTTACTAGAAAATCCGATTCCAATAGAGCTCCTATTATAATATTAGAAAGAATTAGAGTGAGCTAGAAATGAATATGCACACTCTTCTCTTTCACGAGCCAGAATTGTAACTTCAAAGTAATATATTCCACATTGAGTTGGCATAGGATAATTTGCTCTGACAGAAAATGATTCATGTTCTCTCTCTCGATCCGGCTTTGAGCCGCTCAATTTTAACTCAAGTCCATCTGAAAGCAATTCTAGCCCAGGTTGCTTATCATGGGTGCTCCATCTTGACGGTAAATTAGGTAATGGTTCATTTTCAGTAGATGGTGATTTTTCAATCAAATCATAGTTCATGCCCTGGTGTGAATATGCTCTTACGTCATGAAAATTAACGTTACTAGTAACAGTAGAGAGCGACCCATGTTGAGATTGTGGGGCAGAAACTCCATTATTTTGTGCCATAATCCTTGACTTGTATGCTTCTTCAAGCTTTCTGATATATGTTGACCCCTTAAGATAAGATGGTGTGAAGAATTTCTCAGTTATCTCAACGGTGGAAGAACGGCGGATCTCATTTAAAAGTGAGATGAATGCATGCGAAGTACTTGGAAGTTGAGTAATATGGGAGCTAGATCTAGTGCGTAGATGAGCCACACCACTTGCACCCGAGCCTAATTCAGTCGTTCGGTAACTATATCGTGATTGCCCTATGGATTGATGGAGTTCACGATTAGCATCAATATCTGGGTCTTGGGGGTGGGAAAAGAGTCCAGATACTGCCATATGATTTAACCAGGGATGTCCCGCAACCAGAGAGGCATAAGATGACCTGCGTGGCGCAAATCTCGAAGTTCCAGGCGCCATATTTGACTCTGATGTGCCAGTAGAGCCTGGAAGGTATGAATCAGCCATCTTCGTATTCAGATTGCTGAAGAGGTGGTATCCTTTTCTGGATAGGGATGAATTCACAATGTAAATCTCAAAGCTTCGTCAGTATAGCTATATTCCCTGTGTGCGCGGGTGTGTTATGGTAATGTTGAGGAGCGAGATTCAGTAACTCAAGCATGGCCATATGTGACGAGGATGAATTGATCCGCCAAATCTATAAGGAAATGGCTTCCACTAGCTGTGAAATCATCTTGGATTTTCAAAGTTTTCCGGGGAAAGTAGATTGATTTATGATGATACGATTGTACGTCATTCAGCCTAATTCTAAATCGGTGAACTCACCCCACTACGCTAGCCCGCCGCCTATTGGACATTCATATCAACACAATAAACTTATCACCGATTTTAGAACTAAAATGAACGATTACTCCTCAACTACAAGTAGATGTGCCATTGATTACAAGTAAAAACATAATCTGGGGCAACCATATCAGTTTATAATATTGATCATGTTGTTGCATAGGCGTGTCTTGATATCTATTGTTAGCTCTTCTATTTCTAACGGTTTTGTAGAAATAACCTCTACTTGATCCATTGCACTTGAATCGCTCTTTTTAGTTGATTATCTCAGGTAAATCTAGCTGCGCGCGCGCATTACTTGCCTTAAGTTTAACTACTTCTATGTTGACCTTGGTAATGGCTTTACCAGCCTCTGCAAAAAGAAAGTGAATACTGCGACCTAAATTCTTTTTACGTTCAAGCAACTTCCGAACTATAAAGCTATAGGTTACGCATGAAACAAATTTTCGGGCGTAGGTCTTGATGATGTCGCTGACTGCAGAGGGTGAACCTGAGTTAACTGTAAAGTTAAGGCATGCTGACGTACGGTGCGATTTTATCCTCTCAGATTCAGAATCGAAAATTCGTAAGCAACTTGAGCCAAACATTTACGATGGGGCTCCTGAAGCAACTGGAACACCAAAGACGCCAAAGATATTGAAGAAGGCAATATATTAGAAAATGTTTAATTAGTTGTGCGAGGGTCTAGGTAATTAAAGAGAGGAAGATTAACAAAATAGAAGATCCAGTAGAAAACTCAACCCTAATCCGAACCAAGCGTTCGTATAAATAGAGGTCATTTTGTGATTGGCTGAATAACATGTTGTAATAAATTTGGAGGTTCAGAGAACTTGCATCGCTTCACAGGAATTTTGGTAAGGAAGATAATTAATATTGCTCGGGCAATAATAATTTTCACGACGTTGGTGTTTTGTGCGTCTTTGAGGCGGAACGAATCACGCGTACTTGTGGGCTGCAGCAATCGACCGTATAAAACTTGGCGAGGTATCAATCAAGTCACCGGGAAGCCTGAAGGATGAATAAATTAAACTTTCAGCTTTGTGCGTGTCTGCAAAAATGATTGGTTAGATGAATCTTAATTTAGTCGGAGCATCTGCAGGTGTGAGGTAGATCATCGCAGAATCACAATGATGAAGTAATTAATACTTATGACTAGTAATCAATATAAATACTCAGGTTTCTAAAGTGGGACTGATGAATAATTCGACTTTTTTGGTTCTCATCTCACGTTGACAACAGAAAATAAAAAAAGTTGTTTGGGTGACATATCTTAAATATCTCCTAAGGAATCTCGTAGTACCACAGCTTGAGAAACCTTGCAGATCTATAATTCGACGCCATGTAAGTCTCATCTTCTCCTACCCGTTTGTAGAAAAGATTGTCCTACATTCATATTATATATTCAACGTCTGGCTAATACAACTTCGATAACTTGTAGGAAATTTGGTAAACGAATCCAAAAGCGGCAACTCGAAGTTCCTGAATATTCTGCAAGCTTTGTCAACTACAAAGCTCTTAAGAAGGTTCTTAGATCCCTCACTCAAATTTTTTGATCGTAGCTCAAGAGCTTAATTAGGCCTTTTTAATTAAAAAATAACTTATTTTTGAAGAACAATAACTGATCTAGAGGACAGCTTATACGGAAATTATCGGAAACCCCGACGCTCTTGGCTCAAAATGACAGCTCCACTCGCTCAAGAGATGAAGAAAAAGCTCAGTCAACTCCACAGGCAAATAAATCTTTATTCTTTTCCCGATTAGTAAGACATCATTTATTAGGCAATTTTTCATATACTGAAGGTTGTTAAAGGAAAAAGAGCTTGAAAAAGTAAATGCTATGTATTTACAAAAAGAACCTGAGGTCTGAAACATCAGAAAAATATCAAGAAACTGAAGGAATAATTGACATAAGTTAGCTCAAAATCAGACTCAAAACACTTTTGGAAAAGAAAAAAGTACTTCAATCCAGGAATCAGATAACACTCAGACGGTCCACTAAATTTACTGCCTTAGAAGAAGGCTTCAAGCAATTTGTAAATGAATTGAATAAACTCCAGCAATTTGTTGAGATCAACGGCTTAGCTTTTTCAAAGATATTGAAGAAATGGGACAAGACCTCTAAGTCGAAAACTAAAGAACTTTATCTCTCAAGAGCCGTTGAAGTTCAGCCATTTTTCAATGCGATTGTTATAAGTGAGCTATCTGACCAGGCAACCACTAGCCTTCAAGAATTAGGTGCCTGGTCAGAAGGTGATTATTTTAGCTTTGATCGGAGCTATATATATACTGTGAGTAGTGAACATCAGTCGGAGATAGATGATGGAGATGAAATTTTTTTATTAGAAGCTGTAAACTCAGGCAACCTTGAATCACTGAGTCATTTTCTATCAAAATTGAAGAGTACTTCCAATCTAGATGGTCTAGAAGATATCGCACTCAAGGAACGAATCACGAGAACTTTTTTTTCTGCTATAAACGGAGGGTCTCAACAATCTCTTCAATTACTTCTCGACACTGGACTAGTTGACTTAAACTCAGAAGATGACATAAATGAAAGAAATTGTCTTCACCAGGCTTCTATCTATGGTAATATTTTTGTGCTGAATTTTGGTCTTCAAAAGAGCGTTTCTCCCAATAGAATAGATGTATATGGGCGAACGCCTTTACATTATGCCTCTATGCATGGGTATCTTGATATGATCAAAGCTCTGATCAATGGCAAGTTTAAAAGCTCCATCAAAATCTATTACAACTAATTTTATTAGCTGACCGTTCTATCATCGATTTGATCGACCATGATAACTTTACTCCCTTGATTCATGCAATCAAACACAATCATCAAGGTTGTGTCGAATACCTACTTGGAGAAACAGTTAGAATTAATCCTACGTCTGACGCAGATCATGTTCCTCTCAATCTAGCGTGTGAATTTGGATCTGCAGCTATCGTTGAGTTACTCTTAAAACACGATGCAACAATTTTACCAGATGCCGAGGGCTTATTTCCTCAGCATCTAATTGCTCGCTCAGGAAAAAATCCGCATTTACTTCTTCTCTTAAAGCAGTATGGAGCTGATATGGACCAGCTTGATAAGTATTGTTCGTGGACTCCTCTGTTTCATGCTGCAAATGAAGGTAATGTGGAATGTATACGGGTTCTGCTTGATCTCAACTCACAAGTCGATATAATTGACGAAAAAGGCCTTTCTGCATTATACTATGCAGCCTGGGAAGGACATCTAGAGAGTATGCAACTTTTATTTTCCGTGATAACAAGCACCGGAAAACTTCAAGACAATTTAAAACCATCTCAAAATTGGCCGGCGCCTACAAGGCGTCACAGTAAAAAATTTATTATAGATGTTGATTCAATTCCAGAGCTTGAGTTACCACCTCCCATAATTCCTCTCCGACGATCTGGACATAATTTTCTGGATACCAAGACGCTCGTTCAGATAATATTTGAAGAAGATAGTGACCAGCTCATTACTTTCTTCCATGATGGTAAGTATCCTGCTGCTCGCCTCACGATCTCCTCCAAACTCTCGGCTCTATTGCCCAAGAATATCACACTTCCGTTCCAAGACGAAACTAGGCTGGTTTCCTTCCAGGTTGACAATTTAGACTCTTTCGCTATTGATTTTGAGGTATTTCCAACCTATGGAGCAAAAGTAATCGCTAAAACGGTCGCATTGCCCGATACTTTCCGATCCTTAATAGGCAATTCGGGTCGTTGTTGTTTACCCCTATTTGATCCTAGATTGAGGGCCATAGGACAAATTGCTTTTAGATTTCAGGTGATACAGCCCTTCCAAGGGCAATCTTTAGAGCTTGCAGACTTCGAGTCATATTGGAAAGCAACAAGTCTGTTGGATCATAGACCAACCCTATTTATTACGGACTCCAGCTTGTCAGATGATTATGTCCAAGTAATTGTACAGAATACCAGTGACGGGGTCCCAGTTCTGTGGCCAAAGTGGACAATAAATTATTTGGAAATTGAATTTCCGGTTAATTGTCTAACGTACCAACAATTCAAAATCGCTGGAGCCCAAAATTCCAAAAATCACAGGGACATAATTATCCCACAAGACAATCCTCTAGAAGCAAATGTTGATATCCATCATATTCTACCAAATCTAGCGATCTCACTGAAGGATGCATTAAAGTTACTACCTATAGGAATGCATGCGAATCTTCAAATTTTGTATCCTTCCTTACCAAAAGAGAGGACATCTAACATGTATCCCACCATGAGTTTGAATTTGTTCAGTGATGCAATTCTATCTGTGGTTTTCGACCATGTTCGTAAATTACGAGAATTTTGCCCAGACGCTACTCGTTCAATTGTTTTCTCATCTTTCAATCCAAAGATCTGCACTGCGCTAAATTGGAAACAACCTAATTTTCCTGTCTTTTTATGCAATTATTTTGGTCGAGAAAATAAACCTATGGTCGATGTCACATTTACAAGCATAAAAGAAGCAGTCAGCGTAGCAAAAGAGAATAATTTTATGGGGCTATTTTGTAGTTCGAGGCTTTTGGTACATTTCAATCCTTCAATATTCAGAGTCTCTACTAACAAATGATAGGAGACAGTGCCAGCACTGATAGATTCGGTTAAAGCTCATGGCCTTGTAGTACTCACTGAAAAATCAAATCTGCCAGAACAAAAGGGAAAGAGTTAGTTAGGTCTCTTTACTAGTCTTTTAGGGGGTAATAGAAGTGTAGGAAATAAATAGTATCGAGGTCCCACGGAGGTGTAAATTTATCTTATCGGTAAAAATCTCAATAGAAACGAGGATCGAAGGGTTTTTTCAAACCCCCAAGGCGTACATCTTCACAAGATCAATTGTTATACTTGGATCACAATACAAAGCTTTTGCAAAATTTTTCACATTGGATTATCTATTAATTTTAATAAACAGAAGGGCCTTACAATTGCTGCTTTTCGGGTAAAATACCCCTAACTAGAGTTGATCCAGATAAGTCTAAGCGCGTCTCTGCTCACCATTTCGACGTCTTTGCAAGTTATGCTTAAATAATTATGCAACATCATATCAGAAATCACATCTTTTTCGATCAATGTAAGCTTACGGCAGGACATACGTTGTTTGTGCATGCATGCACTTTTCGCTCGCATTAATCTTACAAGTTAAGCTAAGCACACTCGTATCATTATTTTCCTGCGTATCCGAAATTCCATTATCAAATATCTCATTATTTACTTGACATAATTTCATGCCCCTTTGAGTTCGTAACGCAGATTATTCAAATCTCTCGCGGGATTAACGCCGCCCATCATCCACTTCGCGAGCAGTACCGCACCATAAATCGCTGCAGGGAGCCAAGTAAACCCAAACCAAAGATCTACATCTTGGTGCCTCGTAACAGTCCCCAGAACGGCCTGTATTGCACACAGCACCACATTTAGATAGGGCAAGTAGTGCACCAGAGGGCCCTGTGAGTTCAAGAGATTAGGCGACAGATGTGATTGGGGGTTATAATCCAAAATTGCGAGTCCTGTGTTTTCGGGCGGAAGTGTAGTGAGCAAATATATCGTCACCAGAAGGGAGGTGATGCCGAGAAGAGAGAGAAAAGTCGTGCCGGGAGTTAAGAGGGTACGCAAGTAGGGCACAATGGCAAGGAGGGAGAGCATGAGGAGCGCACGTGTATAAGTTCGGTTGGTGGTAGAATTCTCTTTCACAAGAGTCTGGATCAGGTGGTCTTGTTCTAGGGATGTGAGTGAGTACGGCAGTCGGGGATGAGGAATGATCGCGCGCACCTTGCTCGTCGAGGACGACGGCCGGCGTGTCCTCGGTGTCAGAGGGATAATGATAAGTTCGTCGCCGCTGCACTGGAGACGCCATGAGGGATGGCGGCGTATATGGTCCCACGACGTTGCAGCGCCGATCGCTATCAGCCTGTCAAGGCAGCAAATTACCGACGGGATGTGATTTGACCGGCGTCGGCGGCCGCTAGAGGATCCCATAACTTGCGTGATCCCTGCCCACCGTGTAGGGCGGTAGATGGGTATTGCTCTACTGCCTGAAGCCCCGTTAGCTGAATGATCATGTTACGTTTCTTGCGACCTAACGCATTTGTCCGCACCCGCGGAAACACTCGTATTCAATGTATGGTCCTCCGACGAACGCTGGTCGCCGCACCCAAGCCGGGCCAAGGGCCCCTCATGGAGAGGAGGCCGGATCGCGAACTCCCAGGTGAGCTTGTCAAAATGCCGGCCCGCTGCAGATCGTGCTAATAGCGATAGCGATTGACACAGGCGGGATGCGCTGGCTTCAGACGGTGCCTATCTTTCTAGTGCTGCTGGCGACGTCAACGCTCGCTATCTTCAACTATCAAAAGTCATCGTCGTCGGTTGTCGCGTCGACGTTGTACGCGCTGCGAACCTCGCCCAAAGCGCGTGAGTGTCTGGGCAATGACATCTACTTTGCCCACAACATCCCGTGGATCTGGGGCGAGATTAACCAGTTGCATGGCAAGATTGATATTGAATTTGCCGTCAAAGGCACAAACGGGCCGGCAACCATGCGCTTTCGAAGCTTTCGTCCGTCACGCATGGGGGTCTTTGAGACGACGGAGTGGAGTTTGGAGACTGCTAATGGGGAAAAGATCGATTTATTGGATGGCAGCGATCCGTTTCAGGCACTCGAGGCGGATAAGTCCGAGTCTACTGTAGTAGGTAGGGGAAGTTATGCTCCAAACCAGTCAGCTTGACAAAGCACGCAAGTAATAGCCATTTCAATTCTAAAAGGTCATGGACCAAACTAGATGATTGATCTGGTTCCATCAAAATGCATAGCCGCAGTTCACGTTATTCTAATATTTACACACATCTCGCTGTAACCCTTGTCTTCAAATTCTTGTAGTTTTCTCCACGTAAGAGTTAGGTCTGTACTAAATCCTCCTTTTTATTTTCTTTCATTGGAGGAATTGTAGGCCATGGTTTCTTAATTGCATCCTGAACTTGTACAACACAGCCTTTCGGACCAGCTATGCATCCACTGATCACCAAAATTCCTTTCTCTGGATCTGTCTTTAAGACTTTAACATTTTGAATTGTGACTTGGTTTCCCCCCATTCTCCCAGCCATCTTCTTTCCCGGTAACACTCGAGATCCACTACCTTGCGAAGCTCCGGCCGATCCCATTGCACGATGTGTTTTTGAGTTCCCATGCGATGCCGGCTGACCCTTGAAATTATGCTTCTTCATGCCTCCAGCAAACCCCATCCCGCGACAATTACTTCGGGTATCGACGTATTGCCCCTCGAGAAACCACTCGGGGCCGATGATCTCGCCGATGTCGAGCAAGCCACTTGCATCTTTGACGCGGAACTCGCTCACAAAGCGTTTCGGGCTCACCTGGTTCTGCGCAAAATGACCGAGGAGCGGACGCGTGACGTTCTGCGAATGCTTCCATCCACTACCAATCTGCACGGCGTAGTAGCCGTGTTTGGCGACAGTCTTGTGCGAGACGACTTGCACCCGATCCATTTGCAGAACGGTGCACGGCGTGCGCACCCCTGTCTCGGGATCATAGATCGCCGACATACCCTTCTTGATGGCGTGAACTCCAGTGCGCAGCGGTAGGGTCTTTTCGAGGCGTTTGAGAGCGGCTTGGGGTGAGTGTTCGAGGATTGGGAGACCTTGTCCTTTGTTATAGTTGAGCGGTTTGGCGCCGCGTATAGGTCCCGTGTACCATCCATATTTAACACCCCGTTTGGCAATGAGGGAGACACTATGAGCAGTATTGAGAGATTTGAAAGGAAGCTGCGCCCAGCTGCGAGGTAATCTGGGGGCCATGTTCGCATATTCGGGCGTGTCGTCGAGCTATACTCTATTTATCGGCTAAATTTCTTGTTAGCTATTCCGCCGCCGCGCCAAGACCGTGTTTTTTTTGATGCACAACTATTTTTCTGGAATAAGAAATACCTCGTCCAAATATTATAGCTCAATCCGTTCTAAAGTGATCAGATACCGTGATATAATTACCATCGAAGGCAATTTCAAGTAAATAGATTATAATTGTTTTAACACTGACGAAACAAATGAGCTTCTGTGGTCCAATGGTTAGGATTCCACCCTTCCAAGGTGGAGGTTCGTGTTCGATTCACGGCAGTTGCATTAGTAATCAGCCTGCCCCAGGAGATTTTATCTTTGGTCAAATACTAGATGTTATGAGTATGCTTATCCACGTTGTTTGACTTATTCCCACAGGTTGTAGGTACCTAATTTCGCCCTGAAACTCGCTCAATGTCTACCATCAGGGAGTATCAAATTTCTAGTTTTACTAGATGCACTGCGAACGACAAAGATCAATATATATGTACTCGAACAGATATACATGATAGTTCTTTTGCATATCTTCAAGTACCTTTATCTCATCCTGGCTCCCATGAAAAACCCCGTATATCTATAAAATCGTCTTCAGTACTTATTGCCCCTTCTAGCCATGCAAGTGGTTCATCCAAAACATGGCCTGCTCACAGCGCACCCACCGTTGGAGAACTACCAAGCTCAATCACCTGATACCATCATCCCTTTTTTAGCTATGGATTGTGTCGATCCTGGCCCTAGCTTCTAATCAGATGAGCCGTTTGAAACGCTCGAGTATAACAAATCCCTTGACGACTTATACAAGGAACCTTCTATCAGAGTAGCATGTAGACAGCGTGGTGTTGGGTGTGGTGTCTACATGCTACTCTGACACCTACCGCTCTTGGCCCCATACAAGGCGCGCTTTTCAAGTTTGTCAGTATAACAGTAACTCAGGCTAAGGAAGCCAAAGATATGTTCAGCAACATTTCAGCAGCAATTAACAATCAGTGCGCCGCTGCTAGCTCACTATTCGCCAAACAATTAGAAGCTGTTAAATGCCTGTGTCAAGACCTTTCGAAAGTCGTAACTCGCAATTTTGATGCTTATCTAACTGATAAACTAATATCTTCCGCTGAACTTTTCCTTCCGTCTAGCCGTGGTACACGCCAGTATAGTATGCTAATATTGCCCAGCGAACCCCTTACATTAGTACTCCTCGGGTCCCAATTTCAGGGGCACGAACGCGACCCACAACGCTACCTGTACCTAAAAGTCTTCGCCCAGATGATCGATGCAGATACCAAAACAAGACAAACTTTGCAATGTATCCGCGTATTCAATACAGTCTCAACTTAAAGCCAAGCTTGGGAACGATGGATTGCTCCCTAAAAATGTGAAACCTACAACGAGTAGATTTGCTCTTTACCCCAAAGCCGGGGATTCTTCTGAACTTGAGGAAAAGATAGCTGCAGTCGGCATCTTCGATAAAGCCACAGTGGAACACCCGACGCCGTTGACCTCTTACAAAATCGAGTATATCTCCTGGATTTTCGGAACGATTACCGATGATCTCACATATATTGCCTTGAACCGGTCACGGTAGAGGCTGTGTATGATGTACTTTCAGCAGTCACTGGGGTTGCCTTGGTCAAAATTTTACTATAACGTGATAAAGAGCCCAACCCGACTTCATCTTCCACAATTTAGATTGCTCGTTTCCCCAAATCACATCAACATCTTCCGCGTATCATCTTCCTGATTTTTTGCCGAAATGTCACAAGAATCCTCCCCCGGCGACACTCAGCGATGCAGTGCATTAGGCGCTAGCTGAGGCATAAAACTCGCATCAGTGCCTCCTTAAGATATCACCTCTGGGGCTCTACCCTACACTCAGGAAATCAAAACAGTAATCTCTGTGCAGCAAAGGCTGAACACATCTATCCTCTGTGCTGCATTCATTGTCATGGCCCTCATGCTGCGGATGATCCTAAATTATGAAGTTCGCCCCAAAAGCCACTCGCCCACCATTGACTAAAGACCAGCAGGGAGCAATTCGGAAGATCAATGCTAAGCCTCGCTTGATAAAGAGGGCAGATATTGGTTGTGCCGATTCTCTGCCGAAGGTAACTCAGCAGCGGACGAGGTCAGTCTCAACAAATCGCCTCAAGGCGGTGCTGCTGCATTGCTAACATTGGCTACAAATACTTACAGGGCGATTTCTAAAAATTGACTCGAAATCCTTGATGATTGGAATACTCAGAGCAATGATAAAATGGTATCTCAATGTCTAAACTAAATTTCCGGAGTCGTCCACCTTCGCCACTCACTGTCCTTTCATTAAATGTTGGCAGATAAGCAATCTTACATGAAATTGCCCTTAGATCAAGCCCACAATATAACAATAGATGTCGTCCTTTTGCAGGAACCCTATATATTCTGTGACCGCACTAGGAAGATAACCAAGCGACATCCCTCATTCGAGACTTTCTCTCCTATTGATGACTGGTTAACTGCCAGACCACGAGTGTAAGGACTCCATGTAGAACAACTCTGCGCGAATCTTTCAGGGGACTTATTTTTTGATCGTTTGAGATCGCCTACTGGAAAATCACCTCATATTATAAACATATACAACGCTCCACTTGGTGCTACTGGAGGTAGCGCTCTAGATTCGATTTTTACTTGAGCCACTTCAGAAGCTCAGAATTGAAATGCTGAATCCAGCATTGTTCTGTCGCCTGCTCTCACGCTCATACCGCCTAATTGCGCTTCTTTCAGTGTTCGGAGAGGGGATAAAACGGCTACTAGCCGAGCGTATCGCATGGATCGCAGTTTACAGTAAAGTACTAGCCAGTCTCTAGTTTGGGGCTCTTCCAATAAGATCTGCGGTAGACCTTACCACTTGCCTTACGCATGATATCGGAAAAGCCTTGAATAAAGGGTGCACTAAAAGTAAAGGCGCGTTTGATGCCGTAATTGTAGATAGGCTCGTGCGATGCTTATGTGAGCAGAGATGGCCTGAATTTCCCGCCAAGTAGGTAAATTCCCTTGCCACAGGGTGCTCCATACGGGCACATCTAGATGGTGAGACTGGTGCACTCCAGCAGGTCAGTTGCTGCCCCCCTCAAGGCTCTTCTTTTTCCCCCATAATTTTCATACTCTACACCTCTCATATTTTTAAAATGAGCTACATCTCCCAAATATTTGGCTTGTAGATAATATCACAATTTTTGAGACCCGTAAGTCTCTCCAAGAAAATTGTATCCATTTGACTGCCGCGCTAGAGGAAACACTAGCCTGGGGCCAGGAAGAGGGCATAAGCTCTGATCCTGAAAAGTTTCCCGGAGACGTACCGATAAAGACCCGAATCCGACTCCCTCTATCACTTACGAGCAATTTCCTGTATCTGATGTTACGGACTGACTTACTTGTGTGAGAAATTGTATTTAATAATTCACTATAAAGCAAAGAGTCTAAGGCGGAAGAGATTCCCATATATTCCAGCTCTATGTTGCATTCCCTTCTTTCATCATCAACAACACTCAAGCAGTTACCTCCAACAATGCTTGTAATTTATATCAACAGGTTAAAGCGCAACCAACCCCAGCCCCGTTTATAGAGCCTTGCATAACGCCGTCGCTCATCTTTTTTGTTAGTATCATAATATTCGGCGATAATCAGTATTAGCATAGGCCACAGGTGCACTTGACCATGGCAGGCACTCGTTAGGATATAGCAGAAATGACCATCGTAGGCTGCAGGACTATTATCAGCTTAATAGCCGGAATATCTTAAAATTCGATTCATCCCTGTGCAAGATGGCTCTAGATGTATTTCTACAAAACTCTCATCAAATAGCATGTTCGTTTCACGGTAGGTAAAGCTCTAAAGATGGCTCAGGTCCTCCATATTTTAGGGAATACCACAAGGGATCTCACCAAAGCTTCTACGACAAGCTTTGACAGCATGTGACTTACCTGTTGCTTACTATAAAGCGGAAACATGGTGGCAAGGCCGCTCTATGCCCAATTCCCAAAATCGCAACATTTCTAATCGTGCAGAAAGGCATATATATTTCCTTCAGAAAGTCATAACCGGCATATTTCGAAAACTTGGACATATGAATCACAGGCCAGAAAATCTTCCCATTCTCATAATGCTTCCATTTTTTCGTGGATATCTCTTTTCCTGTATCTATAGATTGATGTAGCATAGTAAATTTATCAAATTCTCCTTTATTTTCATTTCGATGGTAAAGAATAGACACGATGATGAGATACTGTCTGAAACACAGCTGCATGAATTCCAGCTGGATAGGATCGAAAAAAATGCGTCTAATCTTGAAGTGATAACTCAGAGAAACTAGAATCTCGTGGAAAAAAGATGGATAGTGGTGCCTGAACTTGCTTTTAAAAGGAAAGGTTCAATCTCCAGAAACAAAGAACCACCTTTACCTTCAACAGATCTCCAATTTTTCTTCAAAAATTTGATCAACTGTGATAGAGAATTACATGTCAATATATCACTTATAAGTTTTCATAATCTTATACCAGAATGACGAAGTTATCATCAGAGCAAGTTACTTCAATCACCACATTACTTAATAATGGAAAATCAACGCGAGAACTTGCCAAAATAGTAGGATGTGGTAAATCTACAGTCGCAAATTATCGCAAGGTTACTGTCACTGAAGCACCAGATCCAAAGATGGGCCGACCGCAGAAGCTTACGTCAAGGGACAAGCGAGC
>JAATOF010007594.1:0-11232 GCA_013170925.1 Podosphaera leucotricha
ACTGTCGTTAGCCACACAAATTAATTAGACCAAAATACTTCGCTAAGGTGTATGTATATGGATCACTAGGTTCACTCCTACGCACAACGCTTGTATATATAGTTAGTACTCTATAACCAAAGTGGGAGTAATTAACAACTCCTCACTTCTGTTGACAGACTCTTATCATCCCACTCGACGTCTCCCGTGATATATTCTACCAAGGCTTATACCTTAAGCTTGCTCTCCCACATTTTCTACAGTACCTACCACCTTTTGCAGCCAGAACGGCTTGAAATTGTCTCGGCATAGACCCGGTTAGATTCTAGCAGCTACTTACCGGTATTTTTACTATTCATTTGTGATGCGCTCCCATAATTCCCCTATTTCTTTGGGATGTTCCTCGTACTTACCCAATCTTCTCTTCAACTCACCCTAGTGATACTCAATCGTGTTAAGATCCGGGAATTGGGCAGGCCAATCCGAGCAGGTGATACTCTTAGACCTTAACACTGCTTATATAGCCCGCTTGTCATGTCAAAAACAGAGTTGGATTCTAGCTGACGGCCAGACCTGTTGAATCGCGTTTACCTCCGCCTCATCTATATCGCATCCGACAAAAGCTGGGGTATCTCATTTCTTACACTTAGGATTAAACAATAGGAAGATTTTTCTTTTCTCTAGGAACGAGGAAACCCATGTAATAATACTCGAAGGGAGATATTTTCTTACTAGCACTTGGATGAGCTTACTAGGCTCCAGTCTATCAAAGCTCCAGTCACATCTAAGAAAACACTAGGAACAACTCTGTTTCTTGATATCTGTTTTTCGGTTAAGTAAAGTTTTGAAGTAGCATAACTGCATAGCAGACCTTTGTTTTCTGCTTCCCATTTGACTAGGATGCAAAAGACAGGGTGAAATATTTGCATGAGATGAATTTCTCGGAAAATATTTTTTCTAGCAGCTTTGAATATTACGAAACAGCTCGTGATTAGTACAATCAAACTGAGGAACCAATATCTATTCTGATTCTCTATAAAGGAAGGAAATTTAAACGTAGCTATTAATCTACATATAAGTATGGTCCTACGCTCAGACCCTGTGGTTGGTAAGGGGTTATAATTAGATCGGGTCCCATGACATTGAATGGCATGAAGTAGAGATACTGGCTTGATTGCCTTGGGGGCAAAATAATCAGGCTTACTCTTTTGGCAGGATAATTTCAATGGCTTCTTTCCACACTTATGGATGATGATTCGAAAAGTAAGGAGTATGAAAGAAAAAAGATCTGTGGGATTTGAGTTTGAGTTTTTTGATTCTGGTCCTATCAATGTTATCCTTCCCTGAGGCTGTGTTCTTTTCAGGTATGGCCCGCTGGATTTCTTCTAAAGTATGCTTTGGCCAGTCCTCACATCGGTTTGGTGGTAGCTGTAAAACACGCATGGCTAGACCTAGATTGTAGATACAATATATATGTCCCACTTGAGAGTGATTGAAACTAAATTTACTCCTGTTAGTGCACTTAGGCTTGTCATCTATAGTTGTTAGTTGATGTAGATATATATATATATATACCTCTCTTTCACAATCCCCTCCCTTTTTTTTCTGAAATTTGAAGCCACCCAGACCCCTTCGAAGATCCAGGTGAGTCATGATAAAATTAACCAAGGTCTGTGTAATGTTTATGACATTATGTGAGCATCCAGCTCCTCATAAAAATTCCCTTTTCTTGAGGAATACACTAGAGCTATTTGGAATCGGCAACTCTAGTGATAGAGATGGTTGTTCAAAAGTTGTTCTCAGTTCTGGGCGTCTGTACCTCATCTCAAGCACCAAAACCATGTCATTTTATAGATTTTTTGAAAGTTTCGATACTGGAGCGTAGGCTAGCTTTTTGATGAAATGGATGTATCTCAATCACCTATTGTAATGATTCTTGGAACGGGACATTGAAAGGATTTTTTTTACGTGAGGCGTTTGACTCGAACGTTTATATATTGGTATTCATATACATGCAGCTCGTCGATGGTCAAAGGGAGCAAAACTTGAGTACACATAGATTTGCGCTGTATCTTAATGGACATCATAAATGTTACTAGCGTTTAATTTCCTAAGGAGGCATAATTGAAATATTCAGACAGAATCGTATACGCGGCCTATTCGCAAGGCTGTGGATTGGAGAAGATATCCCAGAGTCGTCCCGCCCTTCAGGGGACTAGGGAAGTATGTGTATCCGTGTGTCATCGTCTGGCCTTAATGGAATAGTGCAGAATGTATCATCCTATCCAAGTACAAGCGTGGCAGAATCTCTTAGATCGCAGTCTGGCCGCTCGTCTCGATCAAGATAAATTTTCGATCTACGCTTCTTTACTCTATCAGCGCTACTCTCTCTCCCCGTCCTTAATTTGCTCAATATTTTTAGCCACATCTTCTCAGAATTATTACTCCCTCGACCCTAAGGCCTCACACTACACACTCTGTCTACTATGTCTTGGGTTCATCGATATACCTAGCATCCTCCACGGGCTATGGCTCAAATCCACATGCCGCACGATCGCTGGTGAATTGACAGCTGAGGAAGACGAGAAGAGATGGATCAACTCATTTTCGGCCGAAGAAATTATATTCTATCGCCTCGCTAAGTCTATTGTATCGGGATCGGTGCCGAAAGATATAAACGAGGCTGTAAGAACTGTGGAAGCTTGTTTACAATGGATGGAGAGTGTATCTAAGGCAATTCACTCGCAGCATCAGCTTGCAACAGCTCCACATACCCAAATTTCCGAAATGAGTGCCCAAAGTATGGCCTTGGGTACCCTCATCGTGTCGGTCGTGGAGAATCTCCACGTCCAAAACTCGATTGCCAAAGGCTACATAGGTGTAGCAACGCGTAAAAGACTTCGAGAGGCTCTTACCAGCTTTATCCAGATAATGTTACACAAAAGCCCACAGACTGCGTCACGCCTTGAAACTTTTCGATCTGAAACCATGCCGGCAATTGAACCTGTAGAAAAGGCTGCCAAAAATGGTATAGACAAGGATATAGAGGAAATGATTAAAGAAGGACTGGATAACTCCATGACAATAGAAAATATAGTTGTGACTGAAATGGTTCATGTGAACACGCGAGCCGGATTATATGTTTATCTGAATTCTCTGGCAAGTATTTACTGTTTTTACAGGATGCCTTCCTGGCTGATTTATGAAGCTTGTCGGTAGGCCACTTGTTGACGATCACGCAATCTTTTCTTTTTTACAAAATCGATTTCAGGTGAGAGAGGGTCCTCAAGTCGGTCATCCATCGCTTACACTGGGTAGGGAGATATACACTCAACAATTGTTGATCTCATTCTAGCTTCCTTTGATGTTTTAGCCAATGCAACTGTTCGTAACGAGAAAGACCAGACTAAAAATATTTTAAGATCATTTCTAATAAACAAGCTGCCATTACTATTAAGTACATTATGTTCTCAGCTTTTTCCTCCACTCACCTCCGAAATTTGCATCACGGAGGCTCTAAACCATGTCGATACCACGATCTTCCCTACTCTATCCACAATGTTCGATGAGACTAATGGAAATAATTTCTTTCCTGATTCTGTGCGTCAAGATTTTTGTTTTGCATGTTGCCTGCATGGGTTGATTGCCGAATCTAGCATTGAAAATCTTCTTGGTGATGTTCCAATCCAGAGTCTTCCTGCAGAGGGAAAGTATTTAAAACATGACCTAGTACAGAGGTGTTTAGTAGAGCCAGAGCGTGCCGAAGGATTGATTGATCAGTTAGAGCAGATGGATGGGAACGTTGGTGCCGTTAGTCAGGCCTTAGTTGAGGTTTGTCGTATGTCAGACTCGAAGGTTTTAACTAACAAATCCAGGTTATTGCGAAGTTATGCAGTAATAAAGAAACCATGGCCCTCAAGACTATTTGTAGCAAGCTTTCACGAAAATCCTCATCCCTAGATGTAATACTTCTATTCTGCAAGCCAATTTCAATCCTCCAACCCATTTGTGATCTCCTTGACCATTGGCACTATGATGAAGAACAGGGCGAGTACCAACCTGTGTATGAAGAATTTGGCTCTATTCTTCTACTTTTACTATGCTTCGTCAATCGATATGACTTGACACCAATCTGTCTTGGGCCTCGTGCACCAGACTCATTTGTCCTCAAAATCTTACAGGCATCTCAGAACTCAATCCCCCCTTCCATTTCTCCTATGATTCAGACTCACCTCAACAGTTGGATCTTAAGTCTCTTTTCGCCTGAAAATAGTGGCCTTACTGACGACCTCATGTCTTCTTGTCCGCCTCAAGAATTTTATCTCTCGATTCCCGCCCTCTTCTATAGCATAGTCGTCGCATCCTCTAGTTACAACCTTGCACCATCTACGTTGGTATCCGGACTCGAATATCTAACCGATACCTTTCTACTACCTTCCCTTGTACCTGGAATTTCTTTCCTCTCTGCCCATCTCTGGGAAAATCGAGGAGATAAAGACACTGTTATTCAGATTCTCTCCACGCTCATCACCTCTTCGCTCTCAAATGTAAATAACGCAAATACGCAAGCTTCTCAAACCCTTGAAGTAATTCTGGATATCACCGCGAATAATTTAGAGCAATCTTTGCGCTGGCTGCAACGTGCCGAGCCACAACGTCAGGATATTGAGCCCCTTTCTAAAGTACTTCGGCGACACTTGAGCTGGAAGCGCTGCACAGCATCAGAACACACGGAGCTTGAGAACTGGACAGCAACCCCTGGAGGTGGCCTGGCTATGGCTATCAAACAAACTCTAAAGCTTCTTCTGGAATGGCATTTGAATCCTACTGAAAACCCAGCAAACTACACGCATCGTCAAATTCTTGTCGGCATTAAAATTCTGGGAGCAAAAAGAGTTGTTGGGATAATCTTGGAGGTGCTGAAATGGGGTATTGAAGCTGGCCATGGTGGAGCCGCACTTGACATCGCAAGCGCTGTCGTGAGCACTGTAGATGCTGAGATATGGGATGTTTCATGTGGAATTTCAGGTATTTGTGGTCGGACCGGGTGGGGTCAGATACCGCAGCGACATATAAACCTTCGGGAAGCGCTCAAGAATGAAGCTGAAAATGCTCCTAAGCTTCACCGGACTGATCTCTTTGCCGCTGAGACTGTCATCAGACTCTACCGAAGGGTTGAATCGCTATTAGCAGTCGACGATATAGGGACTCATGGTGTCCTTGCTTCAGCAGAACTTAATGCCGTGGTCGATAGTTTGGCTCCTCAGAGTGCTGGCATCCGAGGTAGTATAACTGGTCTAGATCGAATCGACGAGATGGCACAGTTAAATATTGAGATTGATAACATAGGAAGCTTTGAAGGCCTCGGCGATGAAATATCAGGCGCCGGAAACTTTGACGGAGAAGGTATGAACCTGATAATGGAAGCAAATTTTATGGGAGTAGATGATCGGGGAGGTCTATTAGATGGAATAAGATTTTGAGCAGCCATACAGGACTATGGCAACTTGGCAAGGGGCTTGTGGTCCTTGCACGGGAATGCGTCGGTTGCGAAATCCCATATATCTGTAACTGATTGCAGCTCTCCACAGTTATGCATTTATCTACCTACATATTTCACCCTGCATAGGTGTGCGGTCACCCCGAAAAACCTTGTTCACTTTTTCGTTAGGCAGCGAGATGACGCCAACCAACGTTTTTTCAGCATATTTTTCCACTAAAAACAGTGCAACCCGAACGAGGTCACCGTATATTACTGTAATGCGACGAGGAATCTGAAAACCTCTTAGGTGTGAGGAGGTAGAAAGTGAGGAGAGTAATGTAGACTAAACTGCTGTACTATCGACAACAGATAGTTAACGATCACCATTTTTTGAGCGAACCTTACATCGCTTCATTATTTTCATTAGATAATCGCGATCAACAACAGATTGAAATTTTATGAGCCTAGCTGCCCGTCCGTAGTTTTCCAGAAGCCGCGTTCTGACGCACACATGCTGGACGAGGGGGCTTCCTTAGTTATGGACTTGTGATGTGGTGTAAGCATGGTATTCCGAATAGAGTGCATACGAGTTAATTCCCTCGGATTTATGCTCTGCATTTGACCAAGTAAGTCCATGGCGGCGCGTCCGATCCCGTGCCTTTCACCCCCTGCTATACGTGTCCCATCTCCAAGACGTCATCTGCGTCATGCCAAACAGAACGACGCGTGATGATCGTGTCAGCTTTTTATATTCGTTTCTAGCTTCCCCGATGATGGTTTTGACCGATTAGTACAGACCAGAATAATCATTCTAAATCCGTATCAGATGGAACACTGTCTTGATGATCACAATGTAGACTATTGTTTTTTCCAATGCACTTACTAAGGCTATATTTGTACATTTTTCCTCCAACATCAACACCTTATTCCAACAATGAAACTACAGTGCGAGTTCCATTGTTATATTTGTTATATTAACAAGCTCTGTCACTAGGCACATTATCCATCCACTTCAGCCTCCAGCCATCCTTGACACACAAACGAGACAGCACAAAAAATCTCCCTCTTATCAAACTCACCAAAGTCACGCGATTGCCATCGCAACACGGTCCCGAAATTTGGTAGAATCTTGATTTCCAGGGGGTGTTGCGCATTGCGACTGCAGAAGTACGCGGTGGAGCGTCACTTGAAAGGCAACGGGGAGTCAATGAATTTTGCACCAGTTTTGTTCAGATTTTTCTCCAGGGTTTCGTCGTCGTCGTCGTCGTCGTCGTTCTACCCAATCGCAAGCCTAATGCGTAGCCATTACAGACACTCTCACATAGAATGACTCAGATGATTCAAGAGCCAGACGATGTCACATATAGCGTATCGATTGGTGGGGTTATTGATCATTATCTCGGGCGTCGCACACTTTGCAATCCAATGCGCGAAGACACGAGTCAAAGCCTGATTGGAGCATTATTTATATCCTGGAACTTAATTAGCGGGCTTCTCGAGATATAAGACTAAATCCTGTTCTCTCCGAGTGGCTGGGAGCAGTCGTTGTTCCTTGTTCGGCTCGTTCATACTTGCTAGAAATTAAGGGCGTAGATTAGCTATTGGGGGCGAACTATACTGTAGACGGGATAGAATGTTGCTCGGCAAAGAGGCGAAGATGATTTCTATCAACTATTAGGAGAATATGCTTGCCGCACATGAAACCGTTGTTAGATGCCATCATTATATCAAATTGGGTGAAGACGTGAGATCTTGTCGGTCCGAGTATTCAATGGTACTGCTGAGGCTGTGCTTTATTAGCAGAGAGAGATACATAGTTCGAGCCAATTAAGGATTATGATTTTTTCGATTCTTATCCTCACATCAAGCTCGTTGCTAGAGAGAAGACAATATCAAAGCTAAACCCTCAGACCACAATTATTAGGTCTACTTGGGCAAGGCTAAAATTTAGGGAAGAGACTTGCAAAATAATATCTTCTTTCAGAAGAGGAGGTAAAAAGAGGACGTAAAATACGACAACCCTGTGATTTTTTCCACATAAAAAATGAAACTATTAAATGTAAATTATATTTATTATCCATGCATAGACGTGGATACGTATCCTTACATATAATCCTGACCCATATACTCTAAATGCTGGTTGGACTCAGGATAAGTCCACTAATATCATAATTTCTGTACCAGCCTAAACTGATCATGTCAAAATGATAAGATATTCTGAAAGATAGTCTCACTATAATTCTAACCCAGCCGTGTTGAATTTTCACGTTTTATTAACTGCATGGATATACTTGGTTAAATTTCCTTCAGAATGTCTAATCAGTAGGTCTCACCTGATTTTCTTTCTTATTCTCTATCCCGAGCTAGAATCATGAGATATCCATAGCCTAGTGTACACTGTAGGACAAGTATGGTACGAGTCAAATGATCAAATTCAATCTATCCACCCGTCTGAGTATGCTGAAGTTTTACTCAGTAGCTGAGTTTCTTAATGGCTGAATGCTGTGTCGAAGACTTAGATTTAGTTTTACGGCTATAAACTGACCGTTAAAACGTTAAAAACGATTTAACCTCCCAGAACCTTGAAAGATAGCCTCACTTTGGTGAACTAGGTTTGTAGGTGTTTATGTATGAAAATAAGTACCTCTTATGTAAGTACGTTGGTCTTTTTCACGGAGGTATGTTTAAGTCAGTTTGTAGATTTGGTGACTTGTCTTGATCAACAAATACAGAACTGAAAGCGAATTTGATCTTTTCATGGTAAGGGTATTTCTCTTGAATTATACCAATTTGTTTTTCGAAATAGGTATCTGACATGAGAGATTGCTAGTATGCATGTATGTACGCGGCTGTAAAATTTTGGATTGGACCTTTTGAGAATCTTGATCGACAAGTAATGTTTCAATGATTTCGGTTGACCAATGTCCGTCTCCAAAAGTCGTTACTGTATAATTGCTCCACATTATGTCACTTCTCAGCATCCTAAGACTCATCTGCATTGACTTCTCAGCCCTAGTCAGATCCTCCAAACCGTAAGCTCGACTCAGCATCATCGAACGCTCTTTTGGGGGGATCCCAGTTTTCTCAGTTGCGTTTCGCTTCTTCTTGACAGTATCTAACACATCGCGTAATGCTTGTGCAACCCGTAAATTTCCACCACATACAGTCAGCCAATCTTCTAACTCAAATATGTAGAGAGCAGCACCCGTTCCGCAAAATCGTCTTTGGACCTTTTCGAGACATTCGCTACAGCCGCACCAAGCAGGCTTACTATTTACTTGAACGTGGGCGTGCTTAACATATAACAATAAGCGCCATAGCCAAAAGCGACAATCCTTTAGATTCCAATCCCATCGTGCAATTCCAACTTGGCTAATGAGTTTATCACATTCTTCGTGGGTTAAGAGAGGGAATTGGTCATCGTTTTCTTCCGAGGCTGTTGCTACATTGTTCTCATCAATTTCTAGATGTGTGCGAAATGCGATCAGTCGTTTGAGTTCCCGATCTTTTATCCCATCTAATAGTCGATGTATCAAGTTCCTAGGCCTCCTTGGCTTCATATTTGAGATTTGGTTTCGTTTCGCGATACTTGATAGGTTTTCAGGAGGATAGATACGAGAAGAGTGTGTATTAGGCAAAACGCGAAGAGCTTCAAAAAATGCATGTTCAAAGCAATTGGTTTCAGGTTCAGGACTATGCCGATGCCGACTAGAGGTCCTAATGACTCTATCAAATTTTGGCGAACAGAAAGAGAACAGCATCGTTTGTTGTAAAAATGAATAAATGGAAATTAGACAGTTTTACCTTGTATGTGTAAGGCACATAATGTAAAGATGTTTAAGTCTAAAGCAATCCGCGACTTGGAAAACATCTCGGCTGAAGACTAGCGTGCATGAAACGAGATAGAAGTCATGAGAATTCGATGGGGAAATGAGGACCTGCTGGGAAGAGCACCCATATAAAGATGTTAAATCGGATCTCGACAAGATAAATGCTTTGCAAGTAATGCAGAGAATGCTGTGTTGAATTTTGCCCAAGTTTGCCGTCTTTCCTTTTTCTACAGTAACCTAATTAGTCTGATGATTGTGTATTCGTGAGACGGTGTAATTGACTCTTCACTTGCTAGACTGTCATGCCATCGTAAATAGTATCAACTATAGATAGCGTAACATAGCGTAGCATAGCCTAGCGTAGGGTTGCATGGCGTAGTAATATGTCTGAAATTAGTCTCCATAAACATAATCCGATTGGAGATACGAATCGAATGCGACTTTTGATTATACCTCATGCGGTCAAGCCCTATCGTTAGGGAAAAGATATTGTCGTCATTTATTAAAAAACCGCCGGGAATCTTTCATTTCATAACTTTCAAAACCACATGTGAAGAGCAAGAATTTAATGGATCCGAAAGTAGATCTTTCCCTAGGCCTTAAAGCATTATTTCTATTGAAATGGGATCTCCGATTTGCTTTCAGTAGTGACATGCTGCAGGTGATATCAGCAGCTGTAATCTATCAATTTGATCCTAAGTCTGATTATAATCAAAAAAAATACGTCGTTGACTGGTTCAAATCATTCATATTTACCTGCTGATTGAGAGAACAGCTACCCTCAAGTAATTCAATAAGCATCATTTCTCAGTTAAGTTTGCCAAGACGGAATGCCGGATTTGAAGCTCGTTCACATGTTGGCATATGAAATGCATACTCAAATTGTGCTAAATTCAAGACCAAAAACTCAAAGTTCATTCTGTAAATGTAGTTCAGGTGGATTGTGGTGATTACATGTAGATGTTTTCTCATCTTTGCTGTCTAAACAATTTCATCGCTCATCTAAGCTCCTAGCCATTAGCTCGTTGAGGAACCTTCTACCGCGGGATCTGCACCGACTAGCCATATACCTTATAAATTATCTAATCGTACATGTACATGTACATGTATGTACTCTACCTTAAGCACAATTCTTGTGAATCGGCGCTAAAATTTGGGTTTTGCAGGGTATGTCGAGTTTTACTAACTTGAGTCGGCATGACATTCCGTATGAATGTGGTCTAATGAAATATATTATTCACTTATGAACTGTATTCGTGCATTTCATAAGGTACTTGCGATTCTAACTAATAGTTTACATAACCCCCTTCACTTATGGTATCATTCTACTAGGTGAGAAAAGTCATCCCAAATAAAACCACAAATCCCATGCCTCGCCCACGATGGTTCGACATTCCTATAAAGACAGTCGCCAAAGACAGCCGCCTCCCTTGAGCTACCTGCAAATGATGCCTATCCATGTATTCTTTCTTGTAGTCCCAGACACTTTCAATCGAGTTCAGGTCAGGGGAATACGGCGGCCAGCTTAAGAGCTGAAAATAGATAGCCTCTGTAATATATATGGACTGTCCCCAAGAAGATTTCGGATAAGATCATGATATATTTTTACACATCATCAGAATAGATCAGAATATATCACCTATCGTCACTAAACATCTTTATTAGAATAACCTTCAAACTTCTCCAATACTTCTTAAATCCCTAAGTCCTGACAAATTCCTCGTAATCCAATATTTTCCACGTCTTCCATCAAGAACCCAGTTTCATCAGGCCAAAGGACCCTCATCTAGTGCTGTTTTTGCCATTGAAGATATCTCCTTGCAAACTTGTTAACTGGAGAGAAAAAATGCTTCAGAGGGACAACCCTACGTGCATGTCCCTTTTTGTTCAATTCTCTTTTAGCCACAAACTAGCTCATGCCAAAACGGTTGGATGCAAAGT
>JAATOF010007597.1:0-28137 GCA_013170925.1 Podosphaera leucotricha
AGGTAGCGGTGCTCTTTCCTCGGGAGACAGTATAATGTCAGAATATCTGTAAACTGTGAGAATTCATCGTAGCAAAAGGAGCCAATTTAGCCTAATCCATCACCGCCATAACGGGAGCTGGGTACGCTCCGGAAACTCATGTGGGTGACTTTTCCTCCTTGACAAAGTGATGCGTGTTTCTGTTGGCTCTGAAGATAAACTCCAGGTTCGTAGGGGACACCACGTACAGGTAGAAACGCCGTCTTCGTCCCCCTCTTCCGCCGAATGAATCTACGTTCAAGACGTTTCCGAGTACTATCAGCTTTTTTTTTTGTTTTCTTATACCCGATCCGGCGCCTTTGAGGCCCACGCAGGTGTCGACTTCAGTCAGCTACAATGATGATATAGTTGTGATGAACATCATGCCTCGGATATCATTTGCAAGTAACACTACAGCTGTGATAGGCAGCTTTTCCTTCACCCCTATCGTACTTTGCCATCCGTGAAACTCACCCAAGGGAAACATTTCAAAAATCCTCAGTGAGGTAGGGCCTGCTGGAGTCGAACCAGCGATCTCCGGTCTCGGGTGGGGCAGATGTTCAGGCTACCCAGACCTTACTTGGAAGATCGGCCCGGATGGTATACCGCTACACCATCCGGCCCACTATCAGCATTTATTCTCACTGCTAAGAGGATTAAAGTTCAAAAGAGGCAAAAAGGTAATGAATTAAAAGTTTCAACATAGACAACAAGAGCTTGTATCAATCAGGACGCCTACTCTTTTAGCCTTCATATCCTAGTGCACCTCTCACAACTTCTGACAATGACGGTATTTTTACTTGCTTTTCAACCCTCTACACATATAATCAATAGTATGAGGAAGATTACGCCTTTGATATCATGGCATTCTTCAATTTGTCCTTGACCCTAGCCACATATTCATTTTGACCTTGTTTGACTTCAATGCCTTCAATAGCAATAGTCTTTTCACTTGATTTATGACCTCGAATAATTTTGACATTTGACTTTGGGCACTTTAAGGCCTGGGTGATGTGAGTTGTGATTCCTAAGATCGCCTTACAACTCAATTACCTCACTCAAAACTTTGCCCAGTGCGTAGTTAGCCTCGTTGTCCCTTGGGCTTGTCGTGACGCCAATTTCGATGTGACTGTCGGTTACAGAGAGAATTCCATGTCGCTTCCTACTCACGCCGGCCTTCACACGGCATTGGAGAAGAATAACGCCACTGAACGAAAATTTGGATGGTCCTGGGACAAAACGTATCGCAAAATATGTTGCCATTATGTAAGACAGTGTGCCTCAATTAAATACATGTAAAGACAAGGCTGACAAAATTGACAAGGCACAACGTAGGGACACGGTAAGCCGACGATAATCGTCAGTCTTGTAAGAGTAACAAATCGTCTCACGACATAAAATATATTTCAACATTGAGCACACTTTTAGGTAGTTTTTACTGGATTTTATTAATAATCTTCCTAGTATGTCGGGCCATCAAAATGGCCAACATGCCAAGCTCGCCCATACTTTGACATCTCTTAACAGGTGGTCAATTAAAAACAAACATCTCCCAGGTTAGTGAAAGCTTGGAATTCGTGTCAAAATCTCACCACACCTAGCTATTGATAATATTAAATCAATACATGTCTACGACTTTGATAATACTTGTGAGCGAACCTTAATTGACCTGATAATACGGAGAATTAATCAGAACCTAGTATTCAACAGTCCTCTTCCTAACTCAAAGCTATGGCACGGCTCTGCCATAGGCCTATTACAGTCACAGAAGCTTTTTTCCACAGGAGGGTGGTGGCATGATGCGCGAATACTTGCTGCGACTGGGGATGGTGTCGAGAAGGAAGAGGCTCGCGCGTGGGAAGGCTGGTGGAATGAGAACATTGTCAAACTTATCGAATTGAGTATGCAACAAAAAGATGCGTTGACAGTTCTTTTAACAGGCCGATCAGAGCGTGGTTTTGCCGACTTGATTAAGAAAATGGTTGGGAGCAAGAAGCTTGACTTCGACATGATATGTTTGAAGCCTGCTGTGGGTCCCAACCACGAACGCTTCTCCAGTACAATGAATTTCAAGCAAATATTTCTGGAATGCCTGATAGAAACCTACAAGAAAGCCGAGGAGATTCGAATCTATGAAGATCGAATCAAGCACACAAAAGCGTTTCGAGATTTCTTCGCGGAATATAATAGGAATCAAGCTACTTACCAAACTCGTGGCGCGATTCTTGCTGAAGTAGTTCAGGTCGTCGATGGAATCACCCAGCTCGATCCTGTAGTGGAGACAGCGGAGGTGCAACGACTGATCAATGATCATAATAGTACTATTAACCAAGGCAAACCTGGAAAGCGTCTACAGATCAGCAAGACGGTATTCTACACCGGCTACTTGATTAGCAGTGCTGACACCCAAAAACTTATGACTTTAGCTAAAATCCCCCCGAGTATTCCAGAGACCGAGCTGAAATTCTTGGCAAATAATGTTCTAATTACTCCCCGTCTACCATCCAAATCTATACTAAGTAAGATTGGTGGTTTGGGCAGTAAAATTACATGGGAAGTCACAGGTAGCGCTATCTTTGAAAACAGAATATGGGCTGCTTGTGTACGGCCTGTTCCTGAAACTAAAAAGTATTACACTGAAAACCCGGTTCCTATGGTAGTACTGGCGCTAAGAAAAGGTGCCAAACCGGCTGATGCAGGTAAGATTCAAAATTGGCAGCCTGTTCCAGCAGATAAACAGTTTGTGTTTGAAAGCGTTGTGGGTGAAAAGGTTCTGCTACGAATAGAAGAGGAGGAGTCTCGGGAGATTGAGAATGAAAATTCTCTCTCTGAGAAGAAACTAAAGCGCAAGCATACAATTGACGATGATACTCTTACCCGAGATCAGACTCAGCTGCAGAGTTTAACAACCAGATCTTTACAGACCCAAGGGAGTAGTCGTGGTGCTCGTGTCAGTTCTCGCGGCAGCGCAGCCGCTCAGCGTGGCTTTCGTGGCGGAAGTAATAATCGTGCAGGTAGAGGACGGGGTCGGGGGGGTGGTCCTACCTATGTTTATCGCTCCCTAGATGATGTTGATAATAAAGATAACAGTTCACTATCTAGTTACAATGCGGCTGTAGCTTACGAAGATTTCCCACCCTTGCAGAAGCAGTATCAGACACCGCAGCAACTGGTCAATCAACAGTTCCAGCAGTACCAACAGTACCAACAGCAAGTGCAAGGAAAAAATGGGAACACCAGCACCAAAAGAAACAGCGAATTACACTACTCCTAGTATTTCATGAGTCATTTCATTCATACTCACGCTTGTAGATTAAATTTACGGATATGGTTGTTAAATCGGCGTTGGTCATCTTATCACAGCTAGTTCATTTTATCAGGTGGGCCGGATAGAGTTATTCGCTACCCAGTTAGCCGTTAAACTTTTGATATAAGAATAATATTGTACAATGCACATTAATATAAAACACCAACGTAGATTTCACTACGTCCATAGAAATAGCCTAGTACGAATATCTCTTCAGCAGAATTGGAGGCGGGCGCTTGAATCAATGCCGAACTTCATGGTCGTCTTTTTGTCTCATGTCGAACTCATCTTATTTTGAACCCATTCATACACCACCCACTGCACTGCATTCACGAGGAATGCTCGCGTGCTACATACTGTCCATCCCCGAAAGAAAAATTCTGGACCCTCGTTCCGGTAGGCTGTACGCACTACGTCCCGAACGCGCACTTCTCGAACACGTTCGGCCACATTGCCCGCCGCGGCAGCGTGCGTTTGGACTCGGGTCTTGATGGCATCCAAGGGGAACACCGACGACCACGATACGACGCCAGCCACACCGCCACACAAAAGTATTGAAGCAGTCGATGGGCGCTTTTGCAGATCGTGCTGCGCAGTCGATAAGGAACGAGAGGTGAGCTCGTAAGACCAGAAGTAAAAGGCATAGCCGATGCTATCGCGACAGGCCGTGATGTAACCGCCAAGATAGAGGCCACGAAGGCCGTGGGTGCGGAGGATAGATTGAGATAAATGCCGGCATGAAATAGGCGTTGTCGGGGATGCCTCAACTTGCGCACGGCATTTCAGGAGCTCTGTAGGGGTTGAGATCAGGCTTGTAACGAGCCCGGCAACGGCGCCGGCGCCGAAGCTGCTGCTGAGACGGATCGCGGAACCGGGTGGGCAGGGATGAGGGTCCATGTAAGTAATGACGCGGTTGTAGGTAGCAAAGAGGAGCGCGTTGAGAGCGCCGTACCCGAGAATCGGAGCCGTGGTCCCAATCAAGAAATTCGGGGGACACGTGATTTGGTTGCGGGATTGACGAGAAGAAGGGAGGGCTTGGAGGCGAACTTTGATGATATCGAGTGGGTTGCCGACTATGATACCCGCTACACCACTGGCATAGCCAGCCCAAAAATCGGCTGACATTTCGCTGAGAATTTTGTATCAGTAGAAATTATGCACTGATTCCGAATACGTTTAAAATCAGCAATAAGTAGAATTTATATGCTTCTATGGCGACTTTAATCTTCACACTTGTTATGATTGGTGTTGACATTGACGTCGAAAGACTCGGGCAAGTTTTGGTATTCGTCTTTTAATTCAGCAAGTTCACAGGACAGTTGGTGGTTACCTCGTAATGTTCGATCTCACAAAAACTTGATCAATCTAGGAAAACAGGACTCGGGTGAGCTAGCGTCTCTTAACAAACTAAGGATCCATGAATGCTCTTCGGAAAGCTAACATCTGTCACTTATGAGCGGTGAAGCATGTCCGCTGACGGGTGTATCCCAGCTCGCTTACATAATAATGTGGCTCCAGGTTTCTATTCTCAATCTACATCCAATATCCAAGTGATTTAATATCAATTGAAGCTATCAATCGAAGCTTCTTAACTTGTTCCAAAAGAGAAAATGGATGCATGGTTAGCCAATTGTTGGGTCCCATGCGCCAACTAGGCGTCAGCGCCGCCTCCCGGTCAATTCTCTCTACGCGAGAGGCGCCAACGCGTTGTGTCTTACTATTTTACCCACAACATAGTGTCTCGCCCACTTTGCCATCACCAATTACGATGAGTCGTATCAATGACTAATTAGCAAACTTAGATATCGCCGACTATTTTGCATAGCTATGGGCCTTATTACATCTCCCAATGAACTACCAACAACTCCCCTTGCTACTAAAAAGCCACCTTGTACCCCGAAAGTCACACCAAACACTCCGGATGGTTTGAAAAAGCCCTTTAGGTTAAGCATAAGTGATGATAAAGAAAATGCGGCAAAATTATCTAAAACCCCCGTTCACCCAGGAAATCGAAGGCTCTACACACCGCAGATGTCAAGTTGTCTCGTGAAACCTTTCAAATGTCCTGGTTCTGCGACCATCACCCGTACTTCGGAAAAGCCCCCCAGAAAAAGAAGAAAAGTGAACTATGCAGGTGCCGATGGATCACAGGATGACGTTGACAAGCCGTGGACCAACGAAGAGCGCCTAGCCCTCGCCAACAGAGATATCAATAAATTTCCTGTCTTTCAGGTAAAGGACAAAAATACAATTTTCCGTCAACGCTTTGCAGTACCGCTCGTAAATAAAGAAACAGCGAATTACAATCCAAATCGCCCGCCTCCTACACTAGGCCTACGTAAAGGAGCCGCTTTTCTTGCAAAAGCGCTTCATGACCCTAGTGGTGAGTTCGCAATTGTTCTCTACGATCCTACCGTAGATGAAAAGCCGAGAGATATCGAAGAAGCGAAGAAGGATACTGAAACAGAGGTGCCCAAAGTTGAGGCGCCTTTAGTGCACAAGAGTCTTGCCGAAATTCTGGGTATCAAAAAAGTAATTGAAAATGACAGACCCAAAGTCCCAGTTGTGATTGATCCAAAACTTTCAAAGGTGTTGCGACCTCATCAAATTGAAGGTGTAAAATTCATGTATCGATGTGTCACTGGAATGATCGAAGAGAAAGCCAACGGGTGTATCATGGCAGACGAAATGGGACTTGGTAAAACTTTACAATGCATTACTCTTATGTGGACTCTCTTGAAACAATCACCGGATGCTGGAAAATCAACGATTGAAAAGGCAATAATTGCGTGTCCTTCTAGTTTAGTCAAGAACTGGGCGAATGAGCTCGTCAAATGGCTTGGGCCAGATGCGATTCAACCCTTTGCTATTGATGGGAAAGCTTCAAAGGATGAACTTCAGCAGCAACTACGACAGTGGGCCATCGCTACGGGCCGATCAGTGACACGGCCTGTTATTATTGTTTCATATGAGACCTTACGACTTAATGTCGAGGAGTTAAAACACACTAAAATTGGGCTTATGCTTTGCGATGAAGGCCATCGCCTGAAGAATGGTGATAGCCAAACTTTCACAGCATTAAATGGATTGAATGTAACTCGAAGAGTGATACTTTCTGGAACACCAATCCAAAATGATCTAACTGAGTATTTCTCTCTAATTAGTTTCGCAAATCCCGGTCTTCTTGGAACCCGAGCGGAGTTTAGAAAGAGGTATGAGATCCCAATTTTAAAAGGTCGTGATGCTGCTGGAAGCGATAAAGATCGAGAAAAGGGGGATACAGCCGTAAAAGAACTCCTGGAAGTTGTCAATAAGTTCATCATCAGACGCACAAACGATATTTTATCCAAGTACTTGCCCGTGAAATACGAACATGTCGTCTTCTGCAACCTGGCTCCATTTCAGCTCGACTTGTACAATCTCTTTATTACCAGTCCGGAGATCAAAGCTCTTCTTCGTGGAAAGGGGAGTCAGCCCCTTAAGGCTATTGGTTTACTCAAGAAACTCTGTAATCATCCGGACCTTCTCAAACTACCTGAGGATTTACCTGGCTGTGAGAATCTTTTGCCCGAAGACTATGTACCCAAAGAATGCCGAGGTCGAGATCGAGATGTAAAATCGCACTATTCTGGCAAGATGCGTGTCTTAGATCGAATGCTAGCTCGAATCAGACAAGATACAAATGATAAAATTGTCTTGATCAGCAACTACACACAAACCTTGGATATGTTCGATCGGCTTTGCCGCGAACGGCAGTACGGTAGCCTACGTCTTGACGGGACCATGAACGTAACAAAGCGTCAAAAGCTCGTAGACAAATTTAATGATCCGCAGGGTAGTGAGTTCGTCTTTCTCCTCAGCAGCAAAGCCGGCGGCTGTGGACTTAACCTTATTGGTGCGAATCGTCTTGTTCTCTTCGATCCTGACTGGAACCCAGCAGCTGATCAGCAAGCACTCGCACGTGTATGGCGTGACGGCCAGAAGAAAGACTGCTTCGTGTATCGCTTCATAGCGACTGGCACAATCGAGGAAAAGATCTTTCAGCGACAGTCGCACAAGCAATCTCTCTCTTCCTGCGTCGTCGACTCGGCCGAGGACGTCGAGCGCCATTTTACCCTCGATAGTCTGCGTGAACTCTTCCAGTATCACGCGGCCACCACGAGCGATACACACGATACCTTTAAGTGTAAACGCTGTAAGCCAGATGGGCGGCAGTTCATCAAGGCAGCTGCGATGATGTATGGGGATACGAGTACATGGAATCATTTCGTGAATGGGGGGCTGCCGGCAATTCAGGATCTACTCCTTCGGCAAGAGTCGGGGGAGCCGGAAGTATCGGCAGTATTCCAGTACATCTCTCATTAAGAGGTATCTGAGCTTAACTTTGCCTACAATTCAGATTAATTTCAGCAACCCTCCTGAGCTCTCTCGGTGCCTCTGGTATCTTCTAATGCGTGTCAGCTTATGAAAATCCGGATAAGTTGGGTGATATCCTTCTTCACCACGCTTAGCTGTTGGCCACCCAATCAAAAGTAGCAACAAACGTTCAATAATGGTGTTTCTACAAATAACTATAACTGTCATTTAATCACACATAAAGCTATGAGTATGAGACACTATAATTTCTATTGCTTTCTTCGTCTCGTCGTCGGTCAAGTTATTTGTGATTCTGAACAGTCGCCTCACAGTTTATTATATTCCTTAAACCCATAATATTACCGAATCGCTCTCTCGGATCAATATGAACCCAATTTCTTAGGTGAGTGATCCCTGTATTATCTAGTTGATGTCCCAGCTTATTATTTTAGGCTCTAAGTATACTACCCTAGTATTTATTAGCTTCTACGATAGCCTTCCCTTTGCTAAGCGTTCCGCTAGCTTTTCATTAAGAGATTTTTGGATAAACGTAATTGCTGAATCTTTAACAGAGTCTGAGAGCTTCGACCTCCGAGGAATATCAAACACATGTATCTTTTTTGACCTAAGCTATACTTAATTTGTTTTTGAGGGAATTATCGGCTCGCCAGTCATCTGGGAAGAAAATACTTTACTACGTTATCTAAACTCTACCCACTTGCCCTCCACCCAGCTTTTACAACCTACTCCGAAAGTCCATCCCCTCATATCTGCTATGCCATCATACAGCGCTCTTTCTGAATTGGCGCCACACCATCAAGAGTAGTGAGAGCCCGGCTCTCATCTCGGCCCGTAAACTTACTTCAGTATTGCGAAAGCATCCAGCTCAGCGGCTGATGTATATGGGAAGTATATGGCGATCAATAGAGGAGGAGCGGGTCATCGAATGCTCTCGGCGAGCACCTCCAGTTCCGTCTATCGTCTCTATCGTCTGTCTAGTACGTTATGCGCAAAGCGCTTCAAATCGGTTTAAATAGGTTCTGAGCTAGCTATGATTGCTCAAGCGCCTTCCATTGTCTGACCAACAATTAATCCGACGCGTGGACTACGCGTGATGAAAGGGATGGGTGATCCAATGTTGACCAAGAGACTCTTGGTCGCCTTCCATGTGACGGATTTGGATGGCCATTCCTCAAACTTGGGAGCAGAAAGGGGGCTGAGCTTGTTCTCATAAAGTATTAACTTTACTAGATAGCCCTGAGGATACTGATCGAGAAACGGCACTGGCCTCAGCAGCCTTCCGTATGACTTACAGTATATTGTATAACTTATCCACGTGTATCTTTTTTTAAATGATTATAATGTTTGTTGTTATTTGAATTTTAAATTAAGTACATCGTTGGGTATAAAAGAGCCAACTAGGGTAGGGGTGGCCAAGAAGTATGTTGCCAAGCTTATTCGATATAATTAAAAGGAACAGAATGAAAAGTCAAGCATCTATCTTTGATAACGAAGATGCGGAAGCTTGGCTGTGGAATACATTGATCCATACGTATCTAGAGCATAGGCTTGAAGATTAGATAGATATTCTGTCATAAGTCGGGGAGCTACAACTCGACGCTAGAAACAATTTAACAAACCTCGACGTAGAACTGATATTTACTTACTAATCCCTTTGGATAACCAAAAGTTTACTATGGGTGTTTAATCTCTTTGCGAATTTGAATCTATCGCTTTTTCAACTCAGCAAGCTGAAGAAAAAACTAATGCTTGAGGACAATTTACGCTACAGCTTTAAGAGCCGACTCAAATGGACCGCGAGGATGCCACAAGATTTCGGAATTGTGTCGTTGGTTCGCAGAGCTGTAATTGTATCTCTGATAAATTGAGGCTCTGATTTTACAAACTGGCATTTATGCTGTTGAAGTGAAAGTATGATCGTGAGGATTTCGGTTGAGTCCACGAGCGGTAGTAGCGGACTTCTGGGCCCCAGCTCACTATGAGTGCCACCCCCAAAGCTAGAATAGATGCCTGTCACTAGCACTTGACTTGAATGGAGGATTCGCTTGGCGAGTAAGAGTACCGATCAATCTACCGAACGATAAAGCCAATTTTAAGATCTGTGGCGTATAATTTTCGAAACTATGAAATTCTCATCTTCCCTGTCTCGACCGACGTATTCTCTATCGGAATTCATTTCATCTTCACGCCAAGGCTTTCGAACAACCCGTAGATTATCTGCGACTCTTTGTTTGGACAGGTTACCAAGGAGATTTGAGTGCTGTAACTATATTCCTGATAGCAGCAACATGAGTATCATGTACTTTTGGAATCAGAGTCCCATACACTCCACCATATTGCCATATTTGCGCAGACGACTAAATCTAACATCTTCAATCCTTCATCGTGAACGATAATCTTACCCATCTTAGCGTGCGTACCCCGCGATCCTCCCCCAGCCTTTTCTCGCCCAACGCTTAAATTTAGCCGAGTCTCATCTACACAACGGGTAGAATAATTTTGAGATTTTTCGGGAAATTTATCATCATTATTCTGATTTTTTTTTAATTTTCGCTTTTCTGTGTCTTTGTAGAGCCGATGGGAGACTTGCTTTTCAAATTTCGTATACAAAGCCGAGATTGACTGAGACATATGAGTATGTGATGTTAATTTTGGATCAACTAGTTTATTTTGAGTTTGAATGAGATTACTGTATTTAGAGAGATTTTCGAAATAAGGGCCATTATTTTCACGCATTGGTTTGGGAGATGTAAATAATGATGAACCAGGAATATTGAACCGGAGCTCAGAGATTACCACAGCTTGCTGCCGTAGACCCGAATCGCCTGCTGAAACCGGAGAAGGCAATGTATGCTGACACAAAAGAGATCGACCACCAGAGCCAGTGAAGAACTTACAGCGACCACCCCATGGCGAAATAAAAACGTAACCCTTCGATTGAGATACTTTTGTATCGTGAACTTCGTGGTTATCGACAATTTCATCATGATTTCTAGCTCTAAGAGTGGCACTATACTTGTCAGATAAGTCAGATAGTGCTCTTTTTCGTTGTACTGAAGCTCTACTCCAAAAACTAGAGCCCTCCATTAACACTTTACGTTCGAAAGCAAAACGTGGTTTTTGTAAATTTTGATGCTGAGGCTCTGGAACTTGACTTGGATTAATACCAATATCAGAAGTCTGATCCCTGAAATGAAGGTATCCTGGTGTGGTAAGATATAATGAGATGTCAAAATACGGCTTTCTACTCCGTCGCGTTGATGATCGTCCATTGAGGGCCTCTTCTGTAGCTGGATGGCCAGATATGATACCTACATTCCATTGTGCCCCAGATGAGGGGTCTCGCCGCACAACTGTGATTGAAAATACTTCTTCAGAATCCTTGCCGGGAAAAATTTCAGTCGTATTCTCTCTTGTTTTAGGGTGTGGTTCTGCAGAAATTTGGGGTTTCAACGGAGGATATGTTGAAACTTGCTGATCATGCTTTTTCAAAGTCGCCAAAATCAATTTTCTGTTGCTTACCGGTGCACATGAAGGTGGTCGTGAGTCCAGGGATCTTCGACGAGGCCGACTTTGATTCCTGGGATACTCGGATGATGTACGAGATGCTGGCTCTCCTACAGGTTTTCGCCTGATGGAATGGCTTTTTGGAGTGAGCACGCCCGAGGGCTGGTCCTTTTGACTAGAATCTGATAGCTCGATTGACTTCAGAGAAGGTTGTGGTACTGGTTTGCGTGAAAGAGACTTTCGAATAGGTTCTAATGTTTCTTCTGGCTGAACTTCTCTTGAGCGCTGTATGTCCGTATCTGTGTTAAAATGTAAGTAGTATAGGCAAGTAGTTATATCTTCTACTGTGACATTCTTCATCAACGGTTTAGATGTACTTAAAATAATATCTTACTCCAAAATTAGTTTCATTGTAGCCATTAACGGCCATAACAGACGTACCTCTGGTGCCTGGGACACGAGATATATACAGTATTAGGGGCTCTCTTGGGATGGCTGCAGGGTTACGGGGATAATTGGGCGGATTTGAAGCTATCCGAATGATATCAGACAAAGATTGGGCGTTATTCCTGTCAGCCATTTCACTGTAGACTTGATACACAACCGACAAACAGGAAACGACTGAAAGGACGAAGAAAAAATGAACTAGATAAGGAACAAGTAGTGAGTTATTATTTTGATATTATCAGGGGATGGTGCCAATATAAACGTAAGGGTAAAGACATCTTCCTAGCATATTCTTATGCACGAGATCATCTGTAGTTGTTGGGTCGAACAATTCGAAATCTGATGCTTTGAAACGTGATTGGTCTTGTCTACAGCATGCGAGGAAAATAAATATTTCTAGAGCTTTATTACGTCATCGGATAGGAACTACCCCACTTTTAGACTGTAAATTACTATAAAAATATTTATTTAGGACCATTATGGAAGAGATCAAATTTGCATATATTACGTGTATAGAGGGTCAACAGTAATGACCTCCTCCTTGAAATTTGCTATTTCCTGGGTATATCCCAGTCTTTTACAAAATATTCACAATTCCAAGACTTACCCCTCTTGCCATTTCTCACTTCACCACCTTCCCCCTCTTCAAATCCGCAATTACCTACAAACTTAAGCATCTTGAGATGTCACAATTAGATTCCTCTCCAACTAGTAGCTCCCGACGCTCGCCTAATTTATCGCGGGATAAAAAAAAATCGAAGTAAGTCTGAGAATGCGCATATCGGTGTGAGCTAATCTTTAATAGATTCTTGCACTCTACCGATATGGCGTTAGTAAAAAAGAAATTGCCAAAAATATTGGAATTACTATTTATCAGGTGAGGTATACCATTCGAAATGGCCGGCAAGTAGATGAGCTAGAAGCGTTTGTCAGCAGTTCTCTGGAAACTCGAAAAATGTCATATCTTGAACTTTCTATGAATTTGCCAAGTGGGATGTAGGAGAAGTTGCTATCAGAAATGCGCTTCGTCGAAGAGGCTACAATAGGTGCATAACCCGACAAAAACCTCCGCTCAGTGACGCACAAAAGAGTCGTCGATTAGCATGGGCCTATTCACATCTAAATTTGACACTAGAAGAATGGTGCAGGGTGCTCTGGAGTGATAAAACCTATATCAGTGATGCCCAGTCTAGTTCTCCATATATCACAAGAAAGGTATGTCTTCGATTGTTATTTTTCAGATTTAGACGATTTTTGAGAATAGACTAGCAAAGAATAGGCTGGTGAAGGATACTCGGCTGACTGTCTTATGGGCCGATATAAGAAAAGCAACTTCTGGATGTTTTGGGGTTCCTTTTCTGGAGATAGGGCAGGTCCGTTTGTTTTCAGGGAGAAAGAATGGGGAAATATGACAGGAGAAGGTTATTCTCAATGGATCTTACCCAGAGTTGTGGATTATATTAGATCCAATTACAACAATGCGTTGCTGCCTTTCAAATTTATGCAGGACAATGCGTCAAATCATTCTGCTGCTGCCTCGAAGAACTATCTTAACCAGGAGATCAGAACTATGGATTGGCCAGCTAACTCTCATGACTTAAACCCTATTGAGAATGTGTGGAGCGACATGAAAACCTACATTTACTCTCGGTATGGTGACAACGATAGAGGAAGGCAGCGACGCGGGGAGGAGATCCATAGACTTGTTGAGAAGGCTTGGTTAGAGTGTACACAACCATTAAAGCTTCTGAATATTCTCCACGGTATGCACAGGAGGTGTGAAGAGGTCATCGCAGCTGGGGGAGGATCCACGGAGCATTAGAATCTGAGGCCTTTAAGCTTTTTAGACCCATAATAATATCGTGCATTGTTTTTGTCCCTCAAAATTTCACCACAGAAGACATTCGTCAAAATTTAGCGAGGGGAATCGCTGCCGCATTCGTTTACGCCATTCCAGATTAGCCTGAGCCAAGGAAAGTTTAACCCACAGTACTACTGCATTTAGATAGGATCAACCTCCAAATTTGTATGGAGGCAGTCTTTAGGCCTGTAAGATTTTAGAACTTACAACTCGTTTCAGGGATTAACCACTGCTAGCGAGGGCTTATAGTAATTCAAGTTTTTGGCAATTCTATTTACTCTCAACCCAGATCGCAGGCTATCTGTCTTCAGTGCCGCCGAACGGAACTACCTAAATTCAAGTTAGATCAATTACACTTGGCAAACTCCATTCTAAGCTCATGATTTGCTCTAAGGCTTCAGCTTACAATCAAGTATCTTAACTCCTGCTACATTGATTCTTAAACACTGATCAACGCCTCTAATTGAAAAAGTCCACCTTTCTCCCCATTCAACCTTAGGAGCTTTCGAAAAATTAAGCTGAATCCGATAAATTATGCCATTAAATATGACTGTTATTAACACTAGCGACTAAGTATAAAATTAAATCCTCAATATCTCATGGCTCCCGCGTCAGACTCCACTCATCATAGATCCTGTTATAATGTTTAAAAGCCCATTCCAGACTCTTCCTTTTGTCCTCGTCCGATGAGCGAGGGTTTCTCAAGGTAGAAGCCGTGATAATCCTCTAGCTTGAAGCGCAGTTAGAATAGCATATTAGCCCACACCCCATACATATTTTTGGCTGCGTCTAGTTTCCCTGGTAACGGAATTTTTGATTTTTGAGTTGTCTTTGTTATTATTGTCTATTAACTTCAGAACTATTTGCGGACTTGTAGGTTGTCTCTACTTACAGGCTAAAAGGCCAAAGACACCTATTCTTCAGGTAATCTGCCTTTTCTTATGCCTTCTCCGCGATCCCTGTCCAACAGTAATGCTCCCACAAGTCTTCATTCGAGTGCATACTGAGAGGAGCGTTTAGCCCTTCAGTATCTCCCCTCTCCAGCCAACGATACTAAAGCCATTTGTAGGTGCATAGATGCCGGGTAAAATCTATCAAAAACTACTGGGTGTGGGGCTCTCTTATAATCAACATTAGGACTAAATCCGAAGACATAGCTACCCTTCTGTAGTGCTCAGAGGCCACCCAGCTTAATGCAGCAGACTTGTGTATAACTGAGGTACGAGACAAAAATCTGTGGCAAATCGCCAACTCGACGAGACCCTTCACTCCATGGGCATGAAGCTCTTAAGCTTCCAACGAAAACTGCAAATCCTTTAATTTCAGTAGAAGATGTTCCTGCCTCATATAAATCTCTGACGCCACCGGCAACTCTTGAAATTCTTAGGGTAGTTGTATAAAGCTTTAAATGACCTTTATTCGTATCTAAATTCAAACTTGTGCCCGGAGCAATAGTGGGAAATTGACGGCGTAAACTTAATTAGGGCTCCTTATCCCGGGAAAAAGCTTGTATGAGCATTAACTTCGATATGCTAGGTAGCGTATTAGTGGAAAAGTTTTCATCGATGTTCACTCACAGTTCATGAATAGATATCAAAATAATATCAAGAATTTGATATCCCTGTTGTAACAGGGGTCTGCAAGGCTGACAAAAGGGTCGGATGGTGGTGTGGTACACCGTCCGGGCCGTTCTCCCAAGTAGAGTCTGGGTAGCCGATGCACATGCCCCACTTGAGACAGGAGAAAGCTGGTTCGAATCCGGCAAGACCCTTTCCACATTTCTCGCCTGGTCATGTATGTGACGATGAAGGCATAGTCGTGGGTGGCTGAAATGCGTTCCTGTGACAGACATAAACGGTTGAGGGTTGAAAGGGCCGTAAGGCGGCTGACTTCGAGTTATGTCTTCAAATGATATTCGGGCGTGAGTGCCCCTCATATCAAGTTGAGTCATCGCTCCATGTACCGTACCAGCGTCATTCGTGTCATAGCCTAAGGGCTGCAAACACAAAAATGATTTAAAAAAAAAGAAAAGAAAAGGCCGACAAACACACAGTATCACGTGCTCATAAAGAATTGATAAAAAGTCATAAAAATTTAGCGTATCCAATTTGGGAAATATGAAGTTTCATGTTGCAGCAACTAATTATGTATAATTAAATTTATCTGCCACACATTTTAAGCGATTAGCGAAGGGTGTTCTAAGCCAACGCACGGTTACGTTGACAGCGCTATCTTAGCAAGAAGGCTTGGAAAATATACCAGACCAGACGTTTCCAGCGTTCTGTGTCGACTCTCAACCATAGATGCGCAGATTCTAAATTTACGTTTACGCTATCTTTCAACATGGCGGATAATTCTCTCAAGGTGGAGGCCGACTCTTCCCCGCGATATTCTCGCTCAAAGCTCACTACGCCTAACAGGATCGACTAATCGAGCACGCAAAATCATTTGATGGCTTACTCTCTCTCATTCCGGCCAAGTTTTACTACGGAGAAGATAATAGTGTACGCTTTCTACAGAGTGGCTTTATGACTGGTTAATTACTAACGTTCTAGGATCAATGGAAGAGGAAAAAACAGACAAAAAAACAGGCCGCCGCAGCTCGCCGAGCGAAACTTGATCCTGACTCGGCTAAGACTGCTAAAGATGTCATGGATGAACGGGCACGTAAGCGGAAACTTGGAGAGGTAGAGGAATTAGATGGTTCGGAGTTCGAAGGTGTACAGAAAGAACTTCCGAAGGAAGGCCTGAAACATGCAGATTTGAAGAAGTCAAAGAAGCAGAAAGTTACAAGTCTGACAGATAAACCTCAGCACAAAACAAATTCCATCTCTACTGAAAAAGAAGAAAAAAACCGACTCAAGCAAGAGAAGAAGCAGGAGAAGAGGAAAGAAAAAAAAAAAAAGAATAGTAATAATAATACAAAACAAGTCAAGCGTGACTCAGTTATCCATCGAGAACCAGATAAAGAGCATACTCTTCCAACTCTACAAGGCGACATAATTACTGATGAGGATGTATCAAATATAGAGAAAATAGACTTCGAACCAGATGAACTTGAAAAAGGTCTGCGGGACGAAAATTCCGCCTCTTCTAATTCAAGGACCTCTTCACCCACCTTTGATAGCGCCATAGAACCTAGTACAAATACATCCACTTCCTCAATTATTCCTCCCGCTAAAGCCCCTAAAAATATCAAAATTCCGACCGACCCAGAACTTCTCCGGTCACGGTTAGCCGCACGAATAGAAGCATTACGGGCCGCACGCAAAGCAGATGGCCCAGATGGGCGGCCAGCCAGGAATAGACAGGAGCTGCTGGAAGCTCGAAGAAAAAAAGAAGATCAACGACGTGCTCACAAGAAGGAGCTGCGTCTAAAAGCAAAGGCTGAAGAAGATGCTAGACGCGAAGCTGCGATTGCTTCTACCAGGAATTCTCCTGCATCAGGTTTTCTAAATCCTGCTCGTTCTCCGGATCAGAATTTATCATTTGGTCGCGTATCGTTTGCAGATGGACAACAGCTCACCAACGACTTGAGCAGATTAAAGAGCGCACCCAAAAAACGTGGGCCTCAAGATCCTGCTACCGCTTTACTAGCTACAGAGAAAAACCTCCAGAGGATAGCAGGATTTGATGAAGAGAAGCGAGCTGATATCAACGAGAAGGATCGGTGGCTAAAGGCAAGTAAACGGGTGCACGGTGAAAAGGTGCTTGATGATATTTCACTCCTGAAAAAGACTCTGAAGCGCAAGGAGAAGACTAAAAAGAAAAGCGAGAAAGAGTGGACAGAGCGAAAGGAAGGGGTAGTTAAAAGCCAGGCTATGAAACAGAAAAAGCGTGAGGAGAACCTGAAGAAGCGGCGTGAAGAAAAGGGGTCAAAGGGTAAGGGAAAAGGCAAGGTAGCTAAGACCAAGAAACTGAAAGTTAAAAGTCGACCAGGATTTGAAGGCAGTTTTGGATCTGGCAGGAGGAAATAGAAATGGAGAGATGTGTTGATACATTTCTGTGTGCCATTTTTACAGGCTTCTGTTATGCGTGCGAGATACTAGATGACACGTATCTATATAGTAGACCTATCAAAGGTCTTGATATACTCAATTTGGTTCGTCTTTGTACAACTCTATACTTCCTGATAAACGCTAGCTTTGGGAAGTTGTGTTTCGGGGAGTGAAAAGTCAGGCTATCAGCCGACTCTCTCTGTAGTAACCAATCGTGAGCAACAAGCAATGTGCTTTTGGTACCTAGTGGCGAACTTCCAAGTAGCCTGAGAACCTCGTAGATTTAGCCAATACGTTTGAAAGAAATCCCACCTTCATTCGGGATTATCTAGAAGGCGGCTCGTTTTTGATCGTAGCGCCATATAACTTCACTGATACGATGAACTCAAGCTCGCATTCATAGTAGCGAGTCAAGCCGAGTAAACACACTTAGACATGCAGCTACAACCTACAATGGTTATTAGTTGATAAAGTTCAGATCACTCCCGAATGAAAGGAATATTACCTCTAGCTGTAGCTCTTTATCTCTATTATTATTAACCTCGTCGCTGATCACCTGGCCTAAGTTCGCTCCGATGCCACTAGATGAACCCCCAGCCCTCCTTCCAAAGGGCCATTGACTATACTCGGCTAGCAACTCGTCGACCTGGGCAAATGCGCGTTCTCTGGATTCGTGACCGAGGGAGACGAGGGCATTTTCGAGCACATTAGCTGCATAAGCGGCACATACCATGGCAATGGTGCGTATATATCGACACTCCAAGTTATCGGGAAGGAACTGACTACCTGGGAGTATGACAGTCCGTTGTGTTAAGACGTTGCGAACACGCCGACGTATTTCCTCTTTCGCACCTCCGTCCGCAACTGGATGGGTTGCCATGTCAAAGAGAAGAAAGTTGCGCTTCTCCGTCCGCAGAATTCCTTTATCAACTAATCCTTTAGCTAGCCGTTCGCGCACTTGTTTAAGCTGATATCCAATCTTCATAAGATTCCATGTCTCGCCTTGTTTAGAGGGTTAGCATCTCAGCCGCAGATTGGTATACGAGGAACATAAAATGGCTTACCGCTCATTAGGTCGATCCACGCACTCACACTCATCTTTTCGCTTGCCTTCATCATTTTCAAAGCCTCATCTAAGAGAACTTCACCGGTAAGGGTATCATCGATTACCTCGATCATACGGTCCGCTAGCGGGAAACGTCGTCGTGAGGAATCTCTCTGCATGCTGACGCGTCCGCGGAAGGCTAACTCGATAACGATACATCCGCGGAGCGCATATGAGATATTATCGTTCCAAAAAGATAAATAACCCTGGAAGACTGAATAAGCGTGTGCGCGGCCCTAAGGTGCATCTGGGCGGAGCTTACCTGCTTGTCTTTTAAGCCCAGCAACAGAACTTCTTCCATCAGCGTTAACTTAGGTTGCTTGCTCCGCTCCGCACTTTCATTTATATCTCTTGGATCAAAAGCGATTTTGTGTCCGTTTACACCATTCTCATAAGAAGTCTCTGGTCCACCGATATCGCGAGATGCCCCAGATTTGGGCGCCGGAGAGGCCACGCGACTCGATTCACCATTCTCATTATCAAGTCCAGATCCACCGCCACCACCCCTTCTTCGAGTGAGTCCTGAAGACATTTCGTGCCACAGTGATGTGTTTCAGGTAGATGTTGTCTCTCGGGCCGGTCCCAAGACATACGAGTGTGGCGAGATCCACGAACGACTTGGCGTTCAATCACGAGGTTTAAGTTGTTCTCTGACCCAAAGCAGATTCGAAATTTCGTAGGGTTTCGTAGATAGCCTTGAGTTAGGCAGGGAGTTGAAGGCAGATGCCAATCTGGTTGATTGTGATAGATTTTGAGGTAACTTTACTACATTTGATGCAAGGATTAACTTGGCGCGTGTGGATCATCCGAGCGATTTCAACCGTACCTTTAAAGGCTGCTGGTATGACGAATTTTACATAGCGAGGGCAAGTGACACAGAATACGCGGAAAAATTACTAACAGAAACTCGAATTTCTCAAGAAAAATTAATGTAGCATCGCACCCTTCCCAAATATGATATTCAATGACCAGCAACCCTACACTCCTATTTCATTACATTTCCCTATTATACAGGACGAGAATTTAATGAGCTACGTCATGGTTAGACAAGAATATTGAACTTGGAGCTCAGAGGGTATCAATTACCATCGGGTTGTGCTAGAATGTATTTCACAGCTTGATCAACTACAAATGATATTAGATTTTAAAACATATCGCTTGGATCTGTTGCTCGGGACTTACCGCTATGGATAGCATCTGCATCTTTATCTGGAATTTCTAGACTGAACTCCTATATCAAAAATCAAAATGAGGCTCCGGCTTAAAATGTCAATGACTGACCTCCTCGATAGCCATTACGACCTCTACAGTGTCGAGACTGTCAAGGCCAAGGTCATTATAAAAATGTGCTGTGGGTGAAATCTATTGTTGGTTAATTATAATTCGTAGACAGCAATTAAACCGCTTTTATACCTTCTCTAATTGAGCGACCTATACGCCAATTAGCAACATCTAGAAAGTAAGACGCATCACTTACCTTATCGAAGTTTTTTAGTAAGTCAATTATTCTTCCTTGTATTTCTAACTCTGAAAGAGATTTGGCAGCAGAATACCATCTGCACGATTGAGATGCCACAGGAGTCCTTATGGGTATTTGAGTGAAAGAAATTTGTCTAGGAAGACGAGCAATTGAGTGCGAACGCGATACCGAGATCTTGATAGCCCGACAAGCTGAAGTAAGTAAAGGTTTTCGAAACATGACTAAGGCTGCGTATTATTGGAGTTGTCTTATGCTGATTGTAAGTTCGTTGACTTTTCCTGATTATGAATGTGTTACTATATCATGTTACAAGTCTTAGGTCACATGACTCTTAATGTAAAACCGCATTTTATGGCCCAGCCAGTATACCTTCCATATGGTGCCCTGCGCACAGCGCTTTCCAGCGAAAGAGGGCTGCTAGGTACCAGGTACTAGTTTCAACTATGTGGCTCAGACTTTCACTCCTCCCCTCAAAATATAAATTTTATTAACTCTGGCCCTAGACATTTAAACCTTGTGTAGGTCGAAACACTTGATCTTATAACGAAACCCTCGACAGCCGATCCGAGGAACCTATCGGCCTTGATCTATCAGGGATACACTTTCCCAGCTTGCGAATACAACGTTAGCTAAGTCAAGAATTTAATTATGGAAATTCCAGCTGCGATAGAGAATAAAAGCGTTACGACAAGCATGTAATGTCAAATTCGCGGCCAATCAGCGCCGCGCAAAGACACAGCCCGCTAGTTGGATGCCTTTATACTTCCTAGCAACAAGTTAATATTTGCCGCTGGAGTGACCTCTTCGCCTATTCATTTCATACATGATGCAACATTTATATTTTGGACTAGTTTTGTCCTGTGCATCCCAAATTTCCTCACAGCTACCCAGAGTTTATCTACAACCTAAACATTCTCACCCGGATGATCAATTGTTTGTGCAAATACCAGAAGACATGCTTCGGGACTATCAGCAAATGTCAATCATTTCCCCGTCAAGCCTATGCTCCATAGACCTTAAGACAAAGAAATGGTCAAGCTTAAAGAAAAGATATCTTCAGCGGGTAATATATGAAAAGCTTCATATCTAGAAGAAAATGCAGACTTCATGGGCCTCACGCAGAACTCAGCTCGTTACTCGACCCTTTGGGACGATTAGCGAAGGATTTAAGCAATTATAGATTATTTTCAATTACAGATTGCATCAAAAATCAGGCTATTATCTTACCGCGAACTGATAATCAGATCCGTCAACGACTTTCAAAATATTGATTGCTTGCTTCTCAGAATCTCATCAGCATCTCTTGACATTCCTCCTTTTTAGGTTTTGTTTAATATTTCTCCGGCAGCTCCCACTAGTACAGTGCAATTGATACTGGCTCTATCACATTACACACACCTGCGCTTTCACTACTAGATCTTTCTTCCTAAGGTCCTCGGATGATGCCGAATAGAATTATACAATCTTCTATGTTTCCAGTGGCCAGCATATCTTTCTTAATCGTCGTGTTCACTACTGTAGACCCCAATCCACAAATGACATAATCTATCAGCTTCAGCCCAAGATCCACAGGCTCGCGCAAGTCAAAAATATAATTGAAAGCGATAAACCTTATCAAAACCGAATTCTATATTCGTGAATAAATCGAAGTTCACCTTGTCAACTTCACTGCTAACTGCCCCCAACAGCACTCAAAGGCGATCTAGAAATAACCACAAAATTAACGCCTATTAGGGCTATAGCTCAGTAGTTCGTACGATTATCAGCTATCTCCAAAAGCCGTTCTCAATTTCTGATTAAAAATGAGAAAAAAGATGGCAATAAAAATATTTCAAGAGGAGTCTTCTTAACTAATCTGAATTTTTGTAAACTTTCGGGTAGGCAATTAGAAGGACCAGAAGTTTGACGGCGAAGGGCTTGACAGAACATACTAGCCCAGGCCCAACTAATCTCTCCAGATTCATTTCTAATTCAAGATCCTCACGAGAATCTCATATTTCGGGGGTAATGCTCGATGTATAATGGAGAAATATCTCTGCTTTTATCTGTTGCATTCTCTGAGGACTTATTGACAGCCCGTCTGTGGGTGATTTGATATTCTCTATTGTGGCTAACCATCGTGTAAAGCATTGCCATTTAAAACTGTCACACACCAGTAGCAGACTTTGAAAGTTTAGAATGCTCTCACTGAAGGATGGTTCTTTTGTACTCAACCTAACGATGTGCTAAAGAACTAAGCCATACCAGATAAGATCCTAGGCGGGTACGCTCAACCGTATGTATTTAGTTTGCAATGACATAATTTTTCAATGGTTTTAGCTCACAATCTAATTACGCTGGTTATCTGACCGGACAATAACAATGTGATGAAATGTATAATACATATTTCACATCAGCACGGGCTTAATCATCCATATATGAAAGTTTCAACAATACTTAATTCAGTCTATATAGATTATCCCTGTAACTCAGCGAAAAATATAGATGCATGAGGGATGGTTCATTATTCTGATTTTATCCACACGTGCATACTTTAGAATGCGTTGCAAGACATTTTTAGCAAACGTTCGAATCACTTAAGTCACGATTGACAGCTAAAAATAAAATTTTGACTGACGCGCCACGTCTATGTGTAATTCAGTTATAATTGACATTTTGAATCGTTCCTCTCCTGAGTTTTGTAGCCTCAGAGAAAGCGATTGATGAATATAAAACCAGACCACGAAGTGATGACGAGACGGAGACGGAATTGAGAAATTTCCGTGTTGTTCTATCGGCACACGGCATATCGGTGGAGCGAGCGCGTTAGGTGACTGATTGGATGAAGACGTCAACTGGCCAATCATGATTAGCCGAATTCTTATGACAGAAACTCCATGAGCACTAATTCAGTCAAGTTAAGAGACATGGATGAGTCATACACCGATTGAAGCAACCATACCATGGGATCCGCTCAGCCATTGACAATGTTGATTCGAAATCGATCTCTAGTTGGTCTGGTATACTCGGCCCGGCGCCCAACTTCACAGATCAGTTCTCTGGCCGTTAATTCGACCGGTTGTCTGCGTCGTCAGAGTTCTGCACCGCCATCTCCATCTCCACCTCCCACCGGCTTCCGGCTCCCCAAACCCGAACGATGGGATCAGAGTAAGGAATCCGTTCTCGATCAAGCTGGCAAGTATTTCCTCTTGACCGAGATGGTACGCGGCATGTACGTCGTATTGGAGCAATTCTTCAGACCTCCGTAAGCAAGCGTCCTCGACAAGCGCACGCTAGGGGCATCTCTAACACGGATAGCTATACAATTTACTACCCCTTTGAGAAAGTAGGCGAAGCGGGGCTCGTTGTTTCCTCGGATGTTTGCTGAGCAGTGACTAGGGCCCGATCTCGCCGCGCTTTCGTGGTGAACATGCCCTGCGGCGGTATCCTTCGGGAGAAGAACGATGCATTGCGTGCAAGCTATGCGAGAGTGTAGGTCTCCTCGCGCGCTCCACGTAACCTAGAATAACACGACTAGATCTGCCCGGCGCAAGCCATTACAATTGAAGCCGAGGAGCGTGAAGATGGCAGCCGAAGAACGACACGATATGACATAGATATGACCAAGTGCATCTACTGTGGCTTCTGCCAGGAAAGCTGTCCCGTTGACGCGATTGTGGAATCGCCCAATGCTGAGTATGCGACGGAGACCCGAGAAGAACTTCTCTACAACAAGGAGAAATTACTATCAAATGGTGAGAAGTCAACAGCAAACTCACATCTTGATGAACTAATTTTTTTCAGGAGATAAATGGGAGCCAGAAATTGCGGCAGCAGCTCGGGCTGACGCACCTTACCGATAAACCCAGATTATTTCAACAAACTAAACTGTGTTTAATGTAAAAGAACTGCGATAGATATAGATCTGTTAGAATAGCCTCGAACACTAACCCACCCGACCGCATTGTTTGCTCTCATCAATACTACGTGAATACGTCTATGTAGTTTTGAAACTCGTGATCCGAAATCATCGTCGGATACATGTATACAATACTCGAAATCGCTCTCCTCGATCAGTATTTCAGTGATAAAATTGTACTTTCTGAGCCTGTGTGCGAATAACATAGAAGAGGGGCAATATCCAGTTCAAACACGAATAACCTGGCTGAAGATGGAATTTTGTAAGTATCAGTCACAGAAGATGAGCTTCTGATCAGCAGTAAGAAGGTATAGAGAGGCTAACTGCTTAACGCTCTATGCCCACCTCTGGCACCGCATAGCTTTTTTTTTCAGCAAATTGAACTTTTATTGGGAGATAAATACTTTACCTTACACGATCTCGTAGGACCTCGAGACGTTTTGTATCTTTGACTTGGCTTGCTCTGATTTCTTTCGACTCAGATTTGGCTCAGATGCACGATTCCTCGTAGTTGACTTAATCTTATTCTGAGTTGTTCAAGGTATCATACTCTATGTTTAAATTTGAGCTTATCGTCGGCAACGGTACTCGGATTCTATCACTTGTCTATACATTTGGCTGCGATTTCTTGCAATCATCACTCCGCATTTGGCATTGAGAGTACACAACCTCTTTCTTTTAATTCCATAAGATATTTTTTAATTGGCAAATTTTCTAGGTCCGTTATTTTGCGATGCTTTGGGTCTCGACTTATCTTGCCTCGTGGCCAGACTGATTAGTATTGACCTGTCGTCCCGAACTACGACAGGTTCAAAATAAATTATACGAGGTATTCCTAAATTTTAGCAAAAAGGACGCTTAAGTTAAATCAATAGTCCCAAGTTAGAGAGTTGTGCCCCAAATTCAGAGGGTAAAACTTCACTATTATCCCTTGCCACCTAGCTCAGGCCCCAAAGTCGGCCTTACTAAGATCTTACCCACCACGGCATGGATTCTACATTCAGGCGTCCAACGTACTCTGGGCCTATTACAAGGCAACCAGTCCTATTAGATTGTGACATAATCTTACTCATGTCATCGAGGTTAGATCAAGCCGAGGGGTAGATCTTACTGGTTGTAAATGGCCAGAGCATTGATGGAAACCTTGGGCTCGGGGAAGTCTTTTATTGTAGAATTCATACTCGAATCGAATGCCAGTCTTCTAAATTATTTCGGATATGTCGAGCGATTCTCTTTTCTACTACATGAGTATGATTATTTTTTGATTTAAAGAGTCTGTTGGGTTGAGATCAACCGCTATTTCACCTCGTGCAGTCTCAAATAGAATTCAAGTTTAAGCCATTCAGGATCCTACTCACAATTCTCATGAACAAGTCGGTTGGACCTCATTTGTCTATCTCGGATACTACTTTACATATCAAAGACGGGTTTCTCGAGAAAAACTGAGTACTGACCAGCCGATCAGAAACAGCATACACGGAATGTCATATATAGAAAGTGCACGATGAAGCATTCCCATCGAGTTCAACCGATACGTGTCTAACACATTATTATCACCTTCTCTTTAAAAACCTTTCGATGAGCGACAGGTCCAGCCAGTCCAGTCCTGCGGGTTACTATGATACGCATTTTCCCTTTCCAGTTGACCGTGAATAGCCGGCAGGCGAATTGGGTGGTGACCGAAGCGTAGAACAGACCATTAGATTTCCGAGGCCACGAGAGTCCAGACTATTAGACTCTGCATGTCATGGCGCTAACTATCTGAGCCATCTCAAAAGTTTAGAATGAGTCCCTTCTCCCATGTTAAAGAGCCTGGCGAAATCTCGTGCAAATGCTGATATGCGATGTCGATATAAGATGAAGTAGTCAGCATAGAGTATCTAGTATATTGGAAGATACTCGTCCCATGTACAATTATAACACGAGGGCGTCTGGGGTTCCGTTTGTGTTCGCAGATCTGATGTCACATCTTGTTTCAGACACCTTCGACAAACCCCTATCTCGGATAAGTATTATTAGAAGCAAAGCTACCCTAAATAGGTTAAAGTGCTTTCTGGCTCAATACATGTTTATTTAGCTCAGAAATCGCATCAAGGGAATCCAATAATAACTACGTATCCTAATAAAGTGTCCTCGAAGTTAGAAAATTCTCAATCTCAGGCCTGCAACGACTGAAAAACACTATTGAATTCCTCACTAGTTGACTTGAAGTTTAATTAGTATTCTTTTCATTGTAATCTAACTACAGAGCATTGAACAGTGAGGATATCTGCGGAAAATACAATGGCTGGAAGAAGATGACTAAACACATGCACCCTGAATTAATACATGTATTGCCACCTCGAATCTGAGAATTTGGCGGGCAAATGCAAGCAATTGATATCTCTGAAGTCTAGAGATCCTTGTGCGGCCCGTAATGTATGTTTAGGATCATTATGGTCCACGGGGAGCATATCTTCTAAAAGACATATTCCCTTCATACTACGAGGTAGATAGAGATGTTCGTCCAGGATAGTGTTGTTGGAATTACCTGAGCCGTACCATCTGATATGGACTACGCCATACATCCCCAGATTAAAAAAGTTTCCCCCTCCAAACTTCACTTTGGCATTGGATTACTTTACCGTGTTACTTGGCTGCTGTCTTTCTACCACCTTCTTCCACTCATCTAACATCCACTAATTCTAATCCGAATTAAGGATTCCTGCATCGATTCTTCGGCGATAGACCCTTTATTGCTATTTAAGCAGCCCTGTGTAATTAGTGCCCGCTGTCCTGATTGCTGCGCACAGCTTTAATAAATTTGCTTTATGATTGGAAATTCATACTTATATTTAATGCGCAGATACCACTAGAGATTGATACCTTGCGGCATATATCCGTACTTACCCACCCAAGAGAAAAAGAGAGAAAACTCCCTTATTATCTGAGGATGCCTTGATCATCCTACAAGAACGAGAACATCGCGAGAGATGTGACTTGAGGCTCTCTCTGGATCCAAACCAGCTTTCTTCGGTCTTGAGTAGAGCTGAGTATCATTTAGGATTAGTAGTCTAGTCACGTTTTTGGTCTACACGTGATACAAATTTCTGTACTGTAGTCGCTTTACAACTCCATGACTGAGGAACTCATTTTTTCTCAATAAGTTCCATGCCTGCTCTGTACTCTTTTAAATTACACATACATATAAATGTACATGTATCAGGTTGTAGTCGTGCAGTAGACGCAATTCAGTCAAAAATTGAGTCTCAATCTTTCTAGCGAAATAATACCATAGCAAAGCGTGACACATATGATTCTAGATCAAGATAGTTCACTTTTATTCAATATTCAAGTAGTCGTTGATATTTCGGGCAGTCTTCTTACTGTTGCTGAACTGCTCTCGAAAATAATTTTTAATGCGTGGACATCAATTAAAGCTGGGTTTGGCTTTTCCTCACTCACATGTGCTTCTCTGCTGCGATGCAACCAACAACTTAAGTTCTTAACCCAATTATTAAACAAACTTTTGGACGAAGTTCGTCTCTGAGATCCATTTGCTGCCATAAACTGAAGTCCCGTATCATATAGATCAAGGCAGTTAGAACAGTACAAGATTTATATCATGTATATCCCACGTTATAATACAATAAATATAATTGGTTTGGGAGTAGATACGATGGTACGTGTGCGGAGTGGATGAAAATGGTATTTCTTTAGAATAAGTCAAGTAATTGTATGCCCTTGACCTAGTCTCGAAGGCAAATTTTTATGGCCCGGCCTTTATAGATAGAAGCGCATGACAGAAATAGACAGCTTCAGCTTCACAGTCCGACTCTGATTGATTGATTCCTTAGCAGACCGGACCATATAGCGGCGCTAAATGAGAAGGGACATTAATCAACGCTGCGCTTGATCACGTGGAAATGCAGTTCACATTAATTGTTAAATAGCACAGTCGGATGGGACATATTATCGTCTCTCTCAATGCATTTTTAAAGCCTTTACCTTGGCCTCGATGGATGTTCCGAGAATTAAGTACTAGCCAAACGTAGAACAAATTTCCATTGTCGTGTCTGTCAGTATGAAAATGGTCGGTGAGATGCAGCTTCATATATGTTGGACCGTAAACCAAAAACAGATATATATATATATATATA
>JAATOF010007603.1:0-18285 GCA_013170925.1 Podosphaera leucotricha
AATACAAACAAACAAACAAACAAACAAACTCGCCGCAAAGTACGCCTATGATAGCCATCGTATGCTACAGGATCAATATTGGCTTATTAGCCGTCACAGGAGCGAAACCCAGTACATTCTGGTAGCATCGTCCATAACCACGAGAAAATATTTGAAGCCTTTAACTGATGTCCCTTGGATTCCTGGGATATCTGCGTGTAGACGTCTGTTTTCTTATTAAAGCGTTCTTTCATTCTTCCAGCTAAGCAGGATTCGCATTGCCTTTCTCCATGGTATGCCAGCCTTTAATCGGTTAATTTGTCGGGTATCACACCTGTTTCTTTATGTCTCGAAAATTTACGTGCCTTAGACGACGATGGTAGAGCTCGCAGAGAGATTTATCGTTCGGGATAGATCGTGTGTTCTTACGCGAAGATGGAGTGCTTTGGATTGACTCTGTCATTGATTCTTCAAGATGGTTGTCAATATTATCTGGCATCGATGAAATCTGTTCGTCAAGTGCTGGTGCTACAGCAGAGATTCCACTAAGTGCTGATGAGTTTGGCTCTTGAATTTCATACAATCGATTCGAGCTTAAAACAGTCATAATTTTCTTGTTGTTTTTCAGAAGATGACAATTGTGGTCGATGAATCATGCTTCAATACCAGAGTCGTTCAGGCGCCAGATAGAGATCAGACGAATATTCCCGAAATCCCTTACAAACCATACATTATTGAGTTCGAGTGTTTGGTTTTGTGTTTTGATTTTAATTGTTCCATATCTTTCGCATAGAACTTCTTTGTCATTCGCTACAGTGACATTGCGCGGGGAGTTCCATCTTTTTAACTGGTTAAAATCTGAATAGATGCCACTAAAGTGCTCGGTCGCACCAGAATCAATTATAGTATGGGAACTAGTTGAAGCAGAAAATGATCGGCTTGTCACGTATGGCGATGCTACAGTAGAATAGGAGAAGATTATGTTTTCATTTTCAGGAATAGAGGATACTATGGCGGTATACCCAGTATTGGTATGTTGGTTCCTACCATTATTTTCTTCCAAAGCTTGCCTTCGATGTCTTTTGTAGCTTTCACACTGAGCTTCGTAGTGCCCATACTTGAGAGACCACTTGCATTGGTTCTCGTCAAAATTGGTTCCATGTAGTTGTCCTGCTTTTCCTCTGAATCTTACCCTTCCCGACCCCCATTTTCTTTCATTGTCTCGTTGATCCTGGAAGTTCCTGCTCTTTTCGACCTTTCAACGTCCACATCCACATCCACGTCCACCTCTTCCCCGTCGTCTTCCTCGGACACCTCTATGGTCTCGAGCCATGTTTGCTTCGGCTGGAGCTTTGCTTGGTCCGTTGGATTCGCATGATTTGAGATACATGACTGTAACGTGCAAACTCAAGCTGTTTGAGAGCACATGCATCCTCTGTATTCGCCAGAAATCGTCGTTTGGTAGTGCTTGAATCAGACATTGGTGTATTATTTTATCTGAATGGAGTAAGATTGTCTGCTCTAGTTGAGCTGAATTTTCTGAAGTTGATCAACCACATCTTGAATTGTTTGAGTTGGTTGAGCTGAATTTTCTGAAGTTGATCAACCACATCTTGAATTGTTTGAGTTGGTAGATCAAACTTGACCTGGTGAAGATCGTGGTGAAGGGAGTTGGCGAAGTGGGGTGTTTGAGCAGGATTTAGCTCATTTAGTTTGGCCCACAAGCTCTTCAGATCGTTGGCCGTAATAAATCTTTTTTGCCGTCTGTTTATAGGTCCTCCCGATGGAACCATTGATGATGATTTTGGCCTCCTGAAATTTGGCCTCAAATTTTTCTATGGCCCTTGCTGGACTAGTCGAGCATTCCTGCGTCCCGTCAATGATAAATAAAAGCCAACCGGTCTCATAACCTGTTAGGCCAGGTGGGACAGATTAGGTAGAATAATATGAGTGAGTACAAGTATATTGATGAAAGTCATATGTGTGCCGTCTTATATACAAGCGATGTCCATTACTAATACGTTAGTCATGTATGATCTTGACAAATTGAAATTGATTATGAAGTCACAAGACGTCCAAGGGGACCGTTCTACTTATTGCACCTCGCTTATTAAATAACGCTAACCGTTTTAGTAAACGAGAGTGAAACGTGCGTGACGCGGTGGTACAAAAATGGTTGCAAAGAACATGGCCGATGGACTAGTCATCTTCTTCTATCGCAACTTTTTTTCCAGCAGACCTTAAACTTTCAAATTAAGTACAGTAAGGAATGAGATACTAAATTATGTTAATAAAAATTTTAAGTCGTTCCAAGCTGTTTTTGTTGCGCTGTTAGCTTTAGAGTAAACTATTGCTGAATTTCCAGCCAATATTTTTGCGTAGTGTACTTCTAAATAATGGTGTCAACGCGCCAATTTTCGCGTTCGGATTAGAATTGTACAGTTAATAAAGATATGAGAGTACATGTAAATGTATTCGTGCATAATTATGATAGCGTCATCCATGCCGTGAAGTATGGGTCCGTGAAGCGTGAGGCTATGCAGATTATGTAATTTAAACACCCGTTAACAGCCGAAACATCGATGTCATGAATTCCATCTAAAACATGTCAAAAACGATGCACCGATTTACGAAGGAAAATAGCTGAAGGCTAAATCGCTACAATCGAACGTGACGGAGGACAAATCAAGAGATCCCAGTCTTGCAGGAATCATGACTGACCCCTAAATAATTTGATCATCTTGCCTGGATAATTTTCAAAATTATATGGAACATCTTATTTACTGATGACTTAGAAAGACATCAAATCGCTCATTTTTGGGGCAAGAACAGGCGCTCGCTCCCTCAAATATGTGGAGAAATAATTCCTGTCAGTCCTGGTAATTGAATTGTAGCATGGAATGTTTCAGTGGTCAAAATTATATATCTGCCATAGAGCTTTGTGAAAATAGACATAGGATACTCTGTGGAATCTTGTACGTGGCGAGTCAAGAAGGCTGTCGATTGCGATATTATTTTCATCAATTCGTGTGTAACTGAGCTACAACAGGCGTGAAATAATATTTAATCTCCCATGGGTGTCACATGGTTTTCCCTCGTTTGGGCCGTTAGGCATAGTGTGAAGTTCGAAAAAACAGCCTAAAATAAGCGAGCCCCCCCAAGTTCTGCGTGCCTTGTTCGCCCCACAACCACCATCTCCCCTCATTTATTACTTGGGGAATTTCTTCATTCTCTACGGTTCAATGCTCGCAGCCTATCCTTTCTCTCAGAATTCCCGGAGACTCTTATTCCATCCACCTCCTTGTACTCTTTCTATTCCGTCAGTAATAAAGAAAATATCTTATCCACGAACTTTTTCAATTATTCCTGTTCTTCACATCCTGCGCGAATCGCACGCAGCTAGTGCCGATTCGGCTAAGGCGGTTAGTCAGTTTTGTCACTAATTTGTTTGAAGCCGTAGATGAACGAGATTTTCATCCGTCTGCTCACTCGTTCATTGATTCGTGCTTCAAAAAGCACTCATCTGAAAACCTGTTAATGAAAAATCCGCGACAGCAACGAAAGGGATGGATTTGGTCAAGCAAGCCACACAGGCTATGATATCTAGGTGAGCCGGCGAAATATCCCACTTTACGACTCAAAGCATCACTTCACACACGATTATGGTATATTTTTATTGCCTACGTACGACGATTGAAAGGATTCTAGCCGTCTTTGTCTAGAATATCTGCGCACATATACTCCTAGATCACGGCCTCGTGGGTTTGTGTAATTATTTTTGATTGATCCGCCATGAATCTTGACCCTGTATGGTCTTTTTCTACGAAGAAAGTTGTCTTCAATGCAAAAATTCATCCTCTCCAGCTTCCCTTAAATCCACAAAGAACCCTCTCTACTAAGCTATTTTTTAAACTTTAATTGGCAGGTTTCATTTCCAAATTATTACTAACTATTTTAGCAGCAGTCAGGATGATCAGAACGACTCCGACACAGGCAACCAGACGCCACGGTCTGGAGTTGCTACACCCCAACCTGATACAGTGGATAAGAGATTGCCTGGGATAAATCATAGCTACTTCGGACAGGTTGGTCTTGGTTCTTCTACACCTCCTAGCCTTGGCTTGCATGAAAAACCCCCTGATTTCGAATACGCGCAAAGAAATGATTCTTTCCATAGCCAAGTGAAGGTGAGTTCTGGCGAGGTGCCGCCACCTTCACTAGCATCAGATTCCACTCTCGAGCTTGAAAACAGCTGGGAGACCAAGCCTATCTATCCCGATGAGAAGTCCTGTTCTAAGACCGCACATCCATATCCAACACCACCAGTATCCCACACAAACTCGTTCCGAAATAGAAGCGATGTTAACCCCGAAGAAGAATCCATCACAAGTAATGCTTATCCCGCGCAATTGCTTTCACCAAAGTGTCCCTCTGTAAGGCGGGATAACTTTTCTGATTCATTTCCGTCGAATGCTAGAAAAGCTTCAATAGCCCCACTGTCATCTATTTTGACTGCGCTGCACATTTCTGCGCTCATGTCCAACCCCAGTGATCGTTCCAAATACTCCTCTCCCGGAACACCTTCTCATTCATGTCTCAATTCTGAATTGCAGTTTCCTTCTATTGATCAACTCAAACGGCTGACAGAATCTTCCAAAAAGCCTTTTTCTGTCACACCAACTCGTGCGCTCTCAGACCACACAGACAGGTCTGATAATAGCGTCAGCCCTATTCCTTCCACCCATAAATCGAGACCTAGTTCAATTACCGATCACAAGGCAGAGCCTCCATCATTGCAGTCACCCATAGCTTCAGCTCCTGCTCCAGTAGTAAAAGGTAGGCTCGTTGTCAAAATTGCGGAGGCCCGAGGACTTCGAAAAAGTAGAGACCCATACGTTGTCGCAGTTTTTCAAAGAAATGAACTCGTTTCTAAAGGACCGATCCCAGATGATGATGAAGGAGATGATGAAATTTCAGTAAGTCCAGCAATTGCTGGATTTCCATTTTCACGTTCAGGAAGTGATTCTGGTCGAGCCATGGCAATCCCAATGAAGAGTCGCCAGAGTAGCAACACTAGTAGCTCAGATCTCCGAGACCTAAAGAAAGGCCGTAAGCTAGTTACTCATCCTCAATGGGATACTAAAGCCGTTTTGTAAGCACTAGAGAAAGGGAGTCTATATAAAACGCTAATTACAATAGTGATGTGGTGGGTTCTGATTCGCGTGTTCTCATCACAGTTTATGACCGTGGAAGTGTAGCTGAGGAATTCTTGGGGCATGCTGATCTTCAAGCGAATATAACTGAGAGAGATAGCTCGCCCGTTAGAGGCTGGTTTCCACTTCGGGGTAGAAATGATTGTAATTCTGGGTTTTTGGGAGAAATTTACGTCGAGATCACCTTTCAGCGTACTGAGAAAAAGCATTATGGACCTGGAGATTTCCACATCTTGAAGCTAATTGGTAAGGGTACTTTTGGTCAGGTCTATCAAGTCCGGAAGAAAGATACAAGACGAATTTATGCGATGAAGGTACTCCAAAAGAAAGTTATTGTCCAGAAGAAGGAGGTTGCGCATACTGTTGGTGAGCGAAACATTTTGGTCAGAACAGCAATGGCTGACTCGCCTTTTATTGTTGGTTTGAAATTTTCATTTCAAACCCCGACCGACCTTTATCTCGTCACTGATTATATGTCTGGGGGCGAACTATTTTGGCATTTACAGAAGGAAGGAAGATTTGATGAGAAGCGCGCAAAATTTTACATCGCCGAGCTTATCTTAGCCCTCCAGCATTTACACAAGCACGATATTGTTTATCGAGATCTGAAGCCAGAAAACATACTTCTAGATGCAAATGGACATATTGCCTTGTGCGACTTTGGTCTATCGAAAGCGAATCTTACTAAGAATGCCACTACCAACACTTTTTGCGGGACTACTGAATACCTTGCACCTGAAGTCCTCCTTGATGAAGCTGGGTACACAAAAATGGTAGACTTCTGGTCGTTGGGTGTTCTTGTTTTTGAAATGTGTTGTGGTTGGTCACCGTTTTACGCCGAGGACACACAGCAGATGTATAAAAATATTGCCTTTGGGAAGGTTCGTTTCCCACGAGATACACTCACGACTGAAGGGCGAAATTTTGTCAAGGGACTCTTAAATCGAAATCCAAAACATCGCCTAGGTGCTATTGATGATGCCGAGGAACTTAAACAGCACCCTTTTTTTGCGGATATTAAATGGGATCTTCTCACCGCTAAAAAAATCACCCCTCCATTCAAACCTAAGCTAAATTCTGAGACAGACACTTCTAATTTTGATCCAGAATTTACTAATGCCCTTAATGATGCAGGGTCGTTGAACGCCCGCGCGGCTGCACTCGCAGCAGGTGCAGCTACATCTACTCCACTAAGTCCAGGTATGCAAGCCAACTTCAAAGGGTTTACCTTTGTCGATGAAAGTTCAATGGATGAGTATATGGAAGGGAGAATTCCGCATGATGATTGGGAAATCAAAGATGAGGAACTTCTATATGATAAAGGGGCACTTGGTGGGAGTTTTAATCGGAGCAAGAGAGAGGATCGTATGAGTGGCATTATTCAGGGGGGTGAAATCGGATTTGAAGATAGTGCGATGTTTAATGGTGGCCAGATCGAAATTTGAACCCTTCAGGCTCGTCAACATGGTTATGGGAAATATCTTAACATTTTAATAATTGATGACATGGAAGGCGTTGGCTTTTGGGTGGTGTTTTTTCTCATGGCTGGATCAATCAATCGATATTCATGGATAGAGTTTCATGTGACCAACTCACTTTCAGCATGATCGAGTTGCCACAACTGCAATTAGACTTCCGCATATGTGATTGGTTAATACTCATAGGGGCAAATATCTTGCCGTATTCAACACAGTAGACGTCGAATTTGTTATTAACATCGAAGTCGTAAGCTTTGCCGAAACATTGGTAGATTTCTAGGCCACACGGCTTAGAAATAAGCTCACACTAGCAATTAGCGAGTATATTCAATTGTTTTATCTTTTAAGGTAGAGAATACGGTTTTAATTATAGTCAATCAGTTGATGCGTCTTAATACCTAGCAAAATGCTTGAGAAATTGGTGCAATTCATAAGATGTATACATACAAGAGTCGAGAGGAGATGATGGAGGGGAAGGATATATCCACTTTTTCTCACTTACACGTATATTTATTCGTTCTCTAAATACTGTTACATGTACTATTGTGGGGAAGCTTGTAGACGAGTCATTTATGACCGCAACTTCAAGCTCATTCATCATTCCGCCGTAAGAATAAAAACTTAATTACTTTCTCTGGATTGCGTTATAGAAGGGAAAAAACAACACCAAAGAGCTCAATTGTTCAACAAACGTTGCGATGATGAGATGAATCTGAACCAAGAAGGGCAGAGTTTAGTGAAAAATAAGATGAGCCGATAACGCCATAAGCGACCCCCGGTATCTATGCACGGACGTCAAAATGGAATCTCCGGATGACTCGCCAACACGCTTCCCCTCGACCGTGCATACCACTTTAGAGGCGTATTTGATGAGATCGGATGGCTCAGTGGTAAGTTATATATAGGTTGGTCTCCAAAGTAGAGTCTGGATAACATTTGAGGCAGATATAAGTAGGTCGTTGGCTCAAATTCAGCAAGCACAAGTCTGATTTAACAGAGACTAGGATGGTCGAGGTCTTCGATTGTCCCTAGGTCAGATACTCATAGTTGGGGCCGTGGTACAAGACTCTACTTAACTAGCCGATGAACGCTATTCATTGTATGAGTGTAGTGTTTCGATAACGTATTCACTGGTGCTGATTCTGAGAATTGTCTGGCTCTTCCTGAAAGCTGAATAACGTCCCGCACTAGCCATGGACTGATCCAGCATGTGAAAAGATAAAATATATCATTCATATTTGGTGCGATACGGGTCACTTGTCTCAGAGAATCATCCTTCGGACGACGTTTAACTCGTCGCGTCACCAATCCATGGCTGCTGGCTGGCCAACCGAGTCGCTGGGTATCTGCACGCATGCCTTGGATGGGATAAGCAGCGATAATAGTGAGGCGAGGTAATGACGGCCTCTATTTGCACAGAAGACACACCGGAAATATAGGGTTGGTCGTGATCTCACCGACGTTATGACGTGCGGACTGTGACGACGGGTCTGCGTGAAGCTACTACTTTCTTTGAGTCATATCTTTTGAGAAGCCGGTGAATCTAATCGTGGTGGTTTGGGAGCATGATCACGCCAATGCTCATTCACGGTATGTAAGAATGGAACAGTTGATTGTGAAGATGTTGCTCATGCACCTATGTGCGACTTGTACTATATGCACAGAGCTTCACGTCTAAGCGTCTTGGAGTGAACGCTCCCAGTCATAGAAAGTTGTTGCCATTTGGAGGAACCCTCCGTGCACCGTTACCGCTAAGCCAATGAATGGGTGGGTGATTTCAGAACACTTTCACCCGCTTCAGTTCGGGTTGTATCCGTCGGATGCGGCAACTTTGTTGCATAGCACTTGAGGTATGAATTTACCGAAGTTCCAACACACATTTAAATCAAAAGTTTGGCCATTTACTGAGAAATCAACATGTTAATATCTTGCACTAATCCTTTTGATAATTATTTAACAAATTAAATCATGACTAGTATCATATTAGTTATGTACGAGGAGTCGCGAAGAAACCAATCTTCCAGAGAGATACGACTGTTGTGATTTTGTAAGTGAAGAAATAAGTATAGAATATTTCAAGTGATCTTTGAAGATAACAGGTATGACAGTAAGGACTAGGGTTTTGTGAGGGGGTCAACCAGCTGGTTTGACAGAGAAATATAAACAACTTAAACTTAATTTTCATGCTGTCTTTAGCAACAGAGACCCCTAAGTCTGAGGGATATGTGCTTCGACCGTCGATAACTTTCACGATTTTTAACACGAAATTGCTGACTGATTGTCCGTATCTTTAAACATAATCACTGATTTTAAATTCTTGCAGTAGCGACTTTTTCCATTAGAGCAGGGTGACAGTCGATATACTCAGTCGGTTGAAGATAAAACAGCTTTCCGTTGGGACTGTGCTGGGCGGCTTATTGGCCCAGAAGTATGTAGAACTAGAAGATTTGAGGTTCTGAAGTCGACTAGACAAAGACTGTATTTCAAAAGTCTTCGTTCATACAAGGTTTAAGTTTGCATTTATCCATTGATTTTATAAATATGAATATGAGCTTTAAAGACGTACCCTGCTAGACAATAAGCTGCTTGAAGGAAAGGTGCTCATTTAAAGGGTTAACTAAAATTCATGATTCCATAATTTTTTGATGATATTTAGATCGGATGATTGTGCAGCCAAATTATCGTTTTGAAATGGGGAAAATCGAACCAATTTCGTGTCCATTGGGAGGTATGTTTTGGGTTATCGTCCTGCTGAAAGATGATGTCTTGCTTCTGTATGCCGTGTTTTTCCAGCAGCAAGGGCACGAAGTTTCTAAAAAGCTAATACATTGATTATTATCCATTCTCTCTTCTATTATCTTTAATTTTCTAACGCCGTATTTGTGATGTAACCTCAGATCATAATGTTTATCTCGTTGCTTTTAGAGTACCTTGGCTGTGGAGCTTTAGCCTAGTTCCCGACTTGTCCATCCGCATATGATGTGGTCCATCGTTTCCCAGACGATTTATCTTAGTTTCATCTGAACATATCTTACTTTTCCAATCTTCTTCTGTCCACTCTAGGTATTTCTTCGTTCTTTTGAGGCGAGCAATTCGATGGCGGCTTTACACGTGTCTGTACGGATTTAGTGTCGAATATACTGTTGATCCGTGAGAGAGAACAGAAAGACGCCCCCTTGGAGATGCGGGTGTGTCCAATTCAGCTTTTTTCTTTGCCAAACTAACATAACTAATGCTGATAATTATTTCAGCTGTTTAATGGGGCATTGTTTTGCCGGTTTATAAAACAAACTAATGTTATCACCAGTGAAACTTGATGTCGGTCGTATCCTATGAAAAAGTGAAAGTAATCCAGTAAACAGATGAATAATATGGATTCGTTAAAAATTTATCGTCCGCGAAGTTTCTAGTCCTTCATGATGCAAGTGTGGAAAATATTTAGAGAAGGTTTCGTGATGTTTTTCTCTAATTTGGAAGCACTAATTGGTGCCAACATAGAGCCCCTGTACCTCGACGAAAGACAAAGATGAGGCTATACAAATACGATTAATTGATAGTGTCTTGATTTTTCCAAAGAAATTTTAAATAACTAAGATAACTATCTTGACTACGTGAGAAGTAAATTTGTCACAAGGCTTTTTTTACAAACATATGAACATTCGAGCCATGGCTTTATGTCGTCGAACGAGGCCAGCTGGTAAATGTAAATAAGGTTAACACTCCGTTGCTTGATTATTTAAACAATTATCTGAATCCGCGTTACATCGGCTCTCGTAGGTATGTCAAAGGAGATGAGGGTGTCGTAACAACTAGACAGCGTCTCTCATCGGTGAGACGCTAAAACGTGGAAATGCAGTCACATGACAGTGTTTTCAGCCAGGATGGCTTCCATCAACATTGCGACATTACATTAAATCCTCAGCCAGAAGTTTGCAATTATCTGAGCTGTAACCGCTCTATCTCCTCAAAATGTTCACATCCACTCTTCGTGCATCGGTATCTAATCTCCTTGTGTCAGCAGCCAAATTTACTAATGAACATAGCGCGTCAACATCGCCCGCATTGCAAGCCATCAAGCCAGCGGCGTAGTCTGTAGACGTACCTTGATCACACCAACTGCTGTTCGTCGAGGTGGGACTTCAAAAATAATGAATCCGATACTCACTCCAGTTTCACGCTGACGATGCTTGGTGTCACAGATTTGATCCGAGATCTGTATATTCGAGAGATCAAAGCCTATAAGCCCCCACCAGTCAATCCCAAAGACATCGAAGGAAATGTTCACAAATTTTCTTTACCTGCGACACCTCCATCCCCAGAGCAAACTGATCTTGTCAGCGAGCTAAAAGAATACGGTGCCTGTGGTAATCTCAGATCTGAGAACAATGCGCTAATTTTGTTATAGAGTTATCAAGCGTTGAGACTGAGGGACAAGCCGAGGCCGGCTCTGCCATTAAAGAAGATGATTGGTTTGAAGAGGAACCAGAAGATGACCAACACTCACACCATTAAGTCTATCGAAAAGAATAGAGCCTCACGCCTTCTAAAACTTAAATACCAAGGATATCATATGTAATATATACCTAGCACACAGAAATTATACTGTTCATAGATGCGAATCTGCTAATTTGGATGAGCTCTTTTCTCTGACGAATATGAGTCAGCTTCTGCCAATTTAATGGAGACAGCAATGGCTAACCACCATGGTGCTAAATGAGCAAATCATGACAGACATGAAACTTACTTAGGATCTACGATCAATTATGCATGGCATAGATAGACTCTCAGCTGAATGATTTTGAAGTGAGAAGCATCATCTGAAATAGTCAGCTTCAGTCCTTAAAACTTACGACTATGATATAATTTGCCCAAAAGGTGCTGTCATTAAAAAAACGACTGGGTATACAGTTTTAACATAGGCTAATTAGAAATCATTTCGAGAAGTGGCAATGTACCAATTATATCAGTTATCTCAGTGGATTGTTTGCACACATTGAAATGTTGATATCTTATATTTAATTCACATATCTCTCGCCTTTCCAATTTATATTGTACACGAGTGTATACAAAGCATGTGTCTACACCATGAAAAGTCGTTGACAATCTAGGTGTATCTCGTGGAATATAATACGTTTCCCTTATATCAAGTACCAGGGGACTCCCTTTTTGTCAAAGATCTCATCCTTCATGAATACTCTACCCTACACATCTAATTTTTTAAATAGTTTCCTGTTTACGCTTTGCATACCACTTTCTTAATCATCCCTCTAAGAATATTCAGATCAACCCTGTTGCGATACTACAGTTCTGGCTCATTATTATCGATAAATGCTGTTATCCATAACGGGCGATTATTGTAAGGCTGACCATACTATACCTAGAATATTCTGTCTCAACCGGATTAAAATATTTTATGAGAGCTCGACGGGTACTAATATCCGACATTAATCGGAATACAAATCATTTACTTAAACCTTATTTCCGAGTCCTAGATTCCTTCTTTCACGAGTAACATAATAATGCTTATATTCATAAAACTCAATATAAATGGCCATGAATTTCTTTGAAAACGTTTTGCTGATTTATATGACTGACCAATTTTATCCCACCTGGATTCCCAACATTTCATATATTAACATATTTTGACTGGTTCCGTTACGCCCATGTCTAATCATTATAATTAACTCCTTGCCCCATTTAGTAACTTTTATTTAACAAGTACCACCGTTGATGTGTTATCTACGTAAAGTACTTATTTTTTCATATCTCATTAGGTTTGGCCCCCCCTCTGAAGAATCCCTTAGATCTAGGCTTGAAGATGCTTGATTGTGATCGACTTTTAGTGAGGGGAAATCTCTTATTTTACTGTTGTTGATAAGGCCACGTCGTTCGTCGTGTCTGTCGGGAAAAAACTCTGAACCATCGGTTCTAACTTCATTCATGCATGCAGCTCTGGCAGCAGAAGCATCGATAAAATCCATTGGTGATAATGTTGGCGTCTCTGGTCTTGAACCTGAACCAAATCTACTTTGTGTGTCCGAGAATACTAAGTCTTCTGGCCTACCGTAAGCTATACCTCTTCCTCCATGCTCGTCTGAAAATTCGTGATGATTTTTATAATAAGCAAAGTCAAGCTGATGTTCAGGAACCATTTCAAATCCAGATATTACAGATTTGCGCCCGGCGACTCCTTTTTGCATATTGCTTAAAGGATATGTGTTCGAATTTCCGGAAGGTATAACTTCGTAGGATCTAGAAGGATTTTGTCGAAATGGATGACCGTCATAAATCTGAGTTAGCAAACTCTGTGCTTTTTTATGAACCATTGGTGTAATGACGGGACGATAAAGTGCAGGATGGCCGAAGCGTGAAGATAATTTATCTTTTTTACCATGGAATGTATTTTTGTTGTTAGCCTCGGGATCTTTTAGTTTATTCGGTAAAATGAAGAAATTGAACTTGTTGTCAAAATTCATCTTGCAATATAACTTGAAAGCGAGCATAAGAAGAGGTAAAGGTACGATAAAATAAGCCTCATTGTGTTCCGCGTCACCATGAGCCCAGAGAGCAAGGAAAACAACAAAATTAGAAAGAATTATAGCAAATACCATACGATTGTAGAACATACGCCAGAACATACCACCTGATTCAATTTTAGTGACAAAAATGTAGAGAAGTAAATATTTTTTCAAGAAAAAATCTATAGAAAAATAAAGTGCACATGCCGGAAGAACCAGCGGTTGTAGTACAGCAAAGCATAAAGTAACCGTGCTATAGAACAAAAAGTAATTGTAATGTGAAGCATAATCAAAAGCTTGAGGAGCTGTCAGCTCGATCAGCTCTCGAGGCGTCGGGTTGGAGAACTTGCGAAGGCAAGTATTCCAAATTAGGTTCCATAGCTGAATCAAATCGATCGCGGCGCCGAGATTGCGTTGAAGTAGCCACGTGATCCAGAAAGGAGAAACATTACATAATGATATGAAAGTTGCTAGACCGAGATCAGCGTCAGTAATAGCTTTCCAGGCATCAGTTCCAGAATTGGTTGCATCAACGATAGTGGAAACGAAGCCCCATACTGTACTGAACATTGAGAATACAATAAGAAAGTTAAAAACAAAGAATGTATATAGTTTTGCAGCAACATGACGTTCGCGGGCAGTTTTCGTTCGGTCCCCAGCTTTGATTGAGAGGTGACGGAAGATCATAGGTAACACAAGATATACTAGGGATGTTATTGCGGGTGATGCTACGCCCTGGACAATAGACCACCAGGTTGTATGAGCGGCAAGTGAATCTCGAAATGCTTTCCAAACATGTCCAATGTTGGTTAGACTAGTGAGGAATATCGAAATTAGAGCATTGGGCACGGCCCAAAGAATTGTAAGTAAAGAGACCCACAAATTATTTACTATCCTTCTTGTTCGTCTTTGCGCTTTACTCAGCGGCATATTTTTCCAAATTATATCGTTTGGTCTAGGAGATAATACAATTGTTGTACCATGGGGGTGCTTTTTTTTAGCAGCTAGTGCGATACTGTGACACTCTTCAATGTCTTCGTAGATGGCAAAGCCATACGATAGGGGATTCCGATTATCGATGGCTAGACGAACTTCTTCGATCTCTATTTCAATCTCTTTCATTCTTGTAGTCAAATAGCTTATTGCATCTACTGTCTGGCCCTTGGGATAAATATCCTTTGATTGATCTTTTTTTGAAGGGTAACATTCTGGCCGACGCGCAGGTACATTGTTTGGATCTCTCAAATACTGAGCCAAATACTTTTCGAGTTTTCGGACTATAGTTTCATGTTCCTCGATGAGTTCGGGTAAATACTTCACATTTCGCGCTATAGCGGTCCTTGAAAAGGATGATGTTGGTACAACTTTATCGATGAGTCTGTTGATTCCTTCATCAGAGCGGTAGTTGCTAGGTATATCGTTGAGCTAGAGAGCGCTTAGTAGGTTTACTGATATGGTCTTTGTGGGTTTCCTAACCATCAGAGTTCTTGCGTGCAAGCTCTCTTGGTATCCAGGGCTTTCAAAGTATCCTCTCCTCAATTTCAGGATTGCCTTGTAGTTCCACCAAAGAAAACCAACAATTATAAAATTGAATATCCACGTGCATATTGCGATCCCCCAGTTAGATAGTCCGAACGTATTAATAGGTGTGATTCTCACGATGAATTTGACATGTTTCTCCGTCCCGTTAGCCAGGTTTAGGGGAATTAAAATACCGCAGCCAACAAAGGCGATCGCTACAAATATATTCCGGCACATTGAGAGAATTCGAAGAAAAACCACAGCGTCTAACCCAATTAGGCCCACTAAATCTTTTTCTGAAGTTTTCAATATTGGTTGGACCCACGCAAAGATTTCTTTGCCCATGGTTGGGGGTGCATGTTTCTCATCAGCGATTTTAAGTTTGGGGGCATATACGACAGAATTGTACGGCCGAAGAAGAGAGAAACCTAAAGCGAGGAGAGCCGTGAAGCCGAGGGATGTTCCTAAACTTGCGAAGACCGAAGTTTGTGCAAGCTAAAGTTTTATTAACCAAAGTGCGAAGATGATGGGAGAATATAGTTACCTGAGCCTGATATGGATTCTTCAATAATTCTAGGAGTTCGTCGGCACTAGTTCTTCGCCTTGAGAGGTCCTCCATGGTCGTCAAAACTTAAGCCAGGGAAATGGCTTATAGTATTCAAACGAAAAATAAGGTCTGAGATAAAAATATTGAAAGCTTTTAGTGTAGCTGAAATATAAAAATCTATTAATAACAGATTACTTGATATGAACTAATCTTTGCTCACCATATTAAGACACATTAGTGAGAGAGAAGGTCCAAGGTCAACAAAAGCCCTTATTTGTATATTCAAAAATGAATGTCATTGAAATCAGTTTAGAAATCTTGTGAGAGTCGGTCTAGGACTCGAATTGTACAATAATCGAAAAGGTTGTGCGTTGGTTCTTTCATCAGGTAAATTGGTTGATGCATTTCGAATAAGATTGTGTAGGCTATATAAATCCTATATTTCTGAAGATTATTATGGAAAGTATTCGCTGACAAAATGTAAATTTGTGGAGCATTGAGAGATAACTCTAAATATGACAATTAAACGTCTCTAAGAATATGACGACACATCTCATAATTGGAGGAAGGAAAGAATAATATGTTCTGTACATTTTATAAGTATGAGCATTGGTTATCAGACTACAAAATATACTGTTGGTTGGCTTTATATTTTATCTGACAGTGCGGCCCATTCCAAGGGGGAAGGCCGCTAAAAACAGAACAATTCCGAGCAAGGATCCAGAAAGCGGCGTTGTCCCTTGCAATTAGACTTTTATTACCTAACAGGACAAGGTCTCAACTTGCTCTAGTTCTATTTTGGTACTTGTTACTAATTACAAAGTATCTCCTACATTACCAGTAACTTCAGTGATACATTTATCCGCTACCGAATATAATCGCTCTCCTATCTGAAGTTATATTTTTTACCTAATAATTATCATTTGCCGAAAACTGTAGACGGTCCAAGGAAGATGAATCTTTTATGCTCAATGGGTATGGTATATAATGTACAGTGCCACAGGGGTATTATTTACCGAAAGATCGGCCATATTATTATTCATGGGATATATCCTTGTATGAACAAGGGCTAGAGTTGGCTATTCACGCTCCTCTTTCTCTCCTTTCTCGTCATCGTGCCGTAATGTCATCTCTACTGATCCCGTCAACCCAAATATCATCAATGCCTTTGTTCCTTCTTTGTGCTATCGACGTTAAGTATAGAAAAGATATTTGTCTTTAATACAGAGATTAAAACGTATAGATAAATATCTCTTACAGTTTTCAGTTATTTGTGTAAGTCTTATGCTTGTGGAGCCTGTGTGATCCCTAAAACTGTTCTACAGGATATATTCTTTCTACTAGATAACTTTGCTCAACTAGACTCAACAGAAATCAGGGAATTCAAACAAGAACAGTATTCTAGATATGACTTGACCACCACTCTAATACGGTTGAAGGTTTTTCCGCTCCATCCAGCCAGACACTTCCTCTATCAGAAAAATCTCAGATCTTTTCTATATTTCATTCCACCAAGTGAGAGGTACATAACGGTCAGCTCGTGTCTCTCCGGGAAAAATTACTGCTTGTCTACCAACACTTAAAACCAAGGAAGAGGAAGAAGGAAGAATTGGTGACATATATTTGCCGTTCTCAAGAGACTAGTTAGATGACACACCTCGAACTAGCTCTAAAATTTCAGAGATGGAACGTCAGACAAGATGCCATCCGAAATGCCCTCAATGGAAGGGGATTTTCTCGGTACATTGCAAGAAGCAAGCCTTCGCTTACCAACGAACATAAAAAGATACGACTAAAACGGGCGGAGCAAAATCTTTACTTTGTTCTAAGTTATGGGCAACTATTTGTTTGGAGTGATGAAATATATATCAAAGATGGTTATGTTATCGAAGTACATGTCACTAGAATGGTGTGTCTCGATGCATTTCCTTGCAGATTTTTAACCATGAAAAATGATTCCATTTATTCCGCAGTATCTGTCAGGGAAATTCTTCTGATTTAAATCCTGTTGAAGATGTAAGTGGCTTAATGAAAACTTACACACATGATCGTTACGCAGACTCTGATTAGGGGAGGCAGGCAACGAACGTCAAAGGGCTGACATTCGTCCGATCATCCCGGAGGCGCAGCGAGAACCAATTCTCGAAGGCATGCATGCTACATGTGAAGAGGCCATTAGAGCTCAAGGCGGATCTATTGACCAGTATCTGTAATAGTTTAGATAGTATTTAACTCTAATAAATGTTCAAGTCTAAACTGTAGTGCATAAAGCAGGGAGGTATTTATTCTACGGTAGTATTTTACCAGGTTAAGCCGCCAATTGAACGTCTGCTCTATGTCTGATCCCGGCACTTTAAAGCACTTTAAAGATGGACCTCAACTGAAGCGGGACACGCCAAGGTAGATAGTTTCCGTATTAATTGAAAGGTTGACCCGATAAACCTTGTAAATTGGCATGGAGGTTTACTTAACCCCTTTGACCCTGTATACTGTACCCCAGGGGTAAAGAACGTCAGTGTGTCAGAAAAATATGGGTCAACAGGGTATATTAGCGTCTTTTGGAATGAAATAAGGTTTCACTAAACCGGAACTAGCTTGATCATCAAAAGCACCAACATATTTTGTATGGGAAAAACTTGCCGTAGAAAGAATGTGAGTGCGTCTTGGTGCCAAATATCTTATTTTAGAAATTATGAATTAATTTTATGATTAAAGTTATACATGCATAACTATTTACAACAAAAATAAAAATAAAAATTGGTATGGCCTCCGTCGGCATCCAGAACTGCCTGACATCTTGCTGGCATTGTCTCAATGAGTTTCATGACATCATCTACCGACACATTTTCCCATTCCAAGCTTCTTTGACAATGATGCGCAGATCGTTCTGGGTTCGCTGCCTTGCCTCACCCAAATCAGGATAGTGAAACTGGATGTAGGTCTTCATCAAGTTCCACACAGCTTCGATTGGGTTAAGGTCTGGGGAGAACGGCGGCCATTCAATTGGCGCGATTGCTCTTTCTCTGAAC
>JAATOF010007604.1:0-14566 GCA_013170925.1 Podosphaera leucotricha
AGAGTATTCCATCCTGAGAGTATTCCATCCTGAGAGTATTCCATCCTGAGAGTATTCCATCCTGAGAGTATTCCATCCTGAGAGTATTCCATCCTGAGAGTATTCCGGCTTGTACAGTAATTGAAAATGGATGAGAAGAAGATTGTATTCTTTGCCTTCAAACGAGGGGAATCGTTCTCAGCGAATTTTTGCTATCGGCGATCGAAAATTTTCACTCCTTAGTTGAGGCCTTCTGACCCAAAATCAGACTTTTTTATCTGCACATGGACTTGCATATGTGATGACTTTCCACAATTATGCGGGCTTGGGAGAGTGTGAGGATAAGATGGAGACAACAAGAACTACAAGTAATTGCTGTCGTCTACATCTCGAACCGAAATTGCCGAGCACACGTACACGTATTTTTATTTATGGCCTAGGGATGGACTACGCTGTTTGCTGACTAAGGAAAACACCGTGCTGTCCAAGTTAACCAGGTACATGTATCTGCTGACATCGTTTTGTTTAGTCCGGGGATTTTGCGGGGTAAAAAACCGCATGTCACGCGTCCTTGACCTCCAAGATTGGCCTTAATATCCAAATATGGTAAGTTAAGACTATCTAATTACTAAATAATTAATTATGTCAGCCGCTCTTGGCTAACCAAGTTAGGGATTAAACTGTTCATTCTATTTCGAGTTACTTCGGCGAGCTCGGCGGATACTCCGATAAACGGGAGCTACTTGGATGTTCATGTAACTATGCAGAATAAATTGATTAATAATATCAGATAATTACAAATTGAGCAAGAGCTGAATGCGTCTGACTAAATTTAATGCTGTAGCTCACCCTTATTTTTACTTCTGTGGTCGACATTACTACATGTATTCTCATGACGATTTGTAATGCTTGACTCGATAGTACACCGCCTTTTAACAGCTAGTCCTCTCCAATTTCATCCTCCCTCACCTTCAGCCATCAAGATGTTATTATTAATGAATAAACAGCGCGCCATGTTATTCTGGATTCTTTCTTGCAACATTTCTCTCTAAATTTGACTGAGAAATATGTCTTTGCTGGGGAGATTACTCTCCTCTGCATCAGTTACTCAGAGCAATGCCCTTGATTCCAACTTGGAGGACCAGTTCACATACAATTTGCTCTTTCCAGATCGCGAGGCGCTGAGCCATAAGGATCAAGTGTTTCAACTCAAATCTAGTAATACAATTAATCACGGTTTTATCAGTAACTTTGATCTTAATAACGAATTGAATCTGGAGGTCCGAGATGTTCGAGTAATCATTATGCAAGAATCCACACCATTATCAGGCTCCGCATACCTTCTATATGATAGTCATGCATTGCGCACTACAGAGGATATAATTCAGCCCAGGGGCCGTACTTCAAGCGTATCACGGCGAAAATCTAGCGATGATCAAGCTTCAAAAAAGTCTGGTCAATCACGAACACAAGCCACGAGCACAAATGAGCGTAACCCACGACAGAGCAAAAACCTCAGTTACACGAGAATCGATTCACAGCGTATTGAAAGGGAGTATCGGGAGGAGGTAATCTCTTTTTCGCATTGTATTTTTGGAAATTCCGATATACTAGCTTACAAAGGTACGGGAACGAAGGTACATGTGCTTCCTTCGGACAAACGTATCCCCAATGTCTCAGGCTTGTATGCGGGTGATGGACATGGATCTCTAGGCAAAACATACCCGCGAAGTAGCAAAGCTACAAAATCCTTCACTTCTGATACAATTCAAATACCACATTCAGACGGGTGTTCAGGCCCTAGTACTACGGTAAAAAGTTCAGCGACAGTGAAAGTCCTCATCACGCGCATGTTTCCAGTATCTATACCCATAGAAGATCTCGCCCATCTAATTGTGCCGACCCGAAAAAAAAGTGAGACATCAAAAAATTCAGTTCACCGATCTTCACAAGATATTGTTAGTGATACTCAGAATGAAAATCGCAATTGGATACCAAGACAAAAAAAGACTCCAATGTATGCAGTCGGTCTAGTAATCCAGCTTCCTCTACTCCCAGCCTCATCAAATACTCCCAATTCTAGGTCTAGTTATCGAGGTCCAGGCTCCCTTACAGACCACGATTCTTTTCCATCGTCATTCAATTCAACGAGGCGATCTGGTTGGAATGTTTTTGGAAATGGATATGGCGTAGAGTTCATGGATTCATTAAATTATAGTGAACTTGATGGCCGAATTGATCTTGTGGCTCAAAATTGGGATGTTATCACAAGAAATCTTTCTCTCCTGCAGCAAGTCGCAAGCTTGTCGCTATTACCCATGCTCCGAGAAGTCCTTTTGAGCGCAAATGAGCCTTCGAAGGAGCTCAGATATTTGAAAGCTTCTGGAAATAAAGCAAAGGAAAGTGCCAGATCTTTTGAAATACTTAGAACAAATTCTAAAATGATTCAATTGACGGCAAACTGTCTCATGTCGGTGGAGAAAATTAAAAATGTAGTAGAACTATCGCGTCAACGAATTGTAACAGGCATCAAGGCGCAAAAGGTCATCACAGGGCAAGGAAGATGGGGAATCTGGCGAGATCAGGCGCGAGTTATCAAAAAATGGGCCTGTAGAAAAGATCAAGGAACTTTTTTTTATAATCTCTTGAATGCTTTTCTTGGGAATCATACGCAATGGCTCCAAGCTTTAGGGTCGAGTAGATACAGGCGTCAGTACTGCCAACAGCAAAGAATGGGCGTAGACGATAGAAGTAGTATTTTGGATCGAACAGTTATAGTTTCGAATAACAAAGTTACAGCTCGTCGGCTAATATTCCTACTATCTTCGTTTTTACCATCAAACAAACCGAATGTATCAGCCCGCTTTCATCGGCCCAGCACCTCTTTCTCGGTCAGTGCTCACTCACAATCTCCTCCCAAATGTGCTATACCAATCCTGCGAGAAAACTCTTTGCATCGTAAGCTGAAGAAACGCGCAGGAGCTGTTAGATTTGAATCTTCGAGTTATCCGATTAATAAGAGTCAAGGAACCGGCAGTTTTAGCTCAGATAATCACCTTGAACAAAGCACTATAGATACTAGCTCCATCAAAACGGCTAATCTTCCAATACCTGGAAGTAACTTGGACGCCCGTAAAAGCTCCACAGTTGTTGCATCTACAGCCACGCCTATTACAACAAAGCCCCATTTCTCTAACGGTCGCATCTATAAAGGAACTGGGCCCATGGCACGTTCTGATAACAGTGGGAGCTTTGCAGCACATGATTTACTTCGCCTTAGCCAACGAGCCTACATAGTAGATGTCGAAAGTTCTAGTCAGAGTCCAAGCTGGGGAAGTATGATCAGTGAGTTTTGGAGTATTTCAAAAAGAGTTTATTCTGGGTCCTCAAATGACATGTCCATTGCTTCATCATCTCAAGTAAAATCTAATGTGCCATCAGAAAAACATGAAATTCAGAGAACTAAAAGAGAACTACCAAAAAATAGCGATGATCAAGATCCTGAGATAGATAACCCGCTAGATCGCTTTATACAAAATCCAGAACCAGGTAAAGTAATTGTTGCGACAGCTGAAGATTTATCCTGCGAAATGAGCCCGGATTTAGTGGCCCAAATTACTCGGCGAATTCCATATCCCTCCGGTGCCTATGAATCTCCGGTCAAAACTTCTATCAATAAGGATGATGGTATCATTGACATTGATGTTCCACTGCCGGACTATCTTGATTTTGAGACTGCCGTTAGTTCACCTTCGAGCACCGGGTATCAATTGACTCCGGAGTTTGGCAATTGCATGGAGCTCTTTGATCAACCTTTCCGCTCAGCCCCTGAGATTGATATGAATTTGAATGTGGGTGGATGGCTTCCTCATTACAGCCCAGATTTCATATTACAAGCAATACCAAGTCAGAAAAATATCGTTGAGGAAATCAAAGCATCACTACGTGAAGAAAAAACACCACATTTAGCCAAGTATACTGTTGATACATGGGTTGATGTCGGAAGTGTTATTATTGCAGACACTATTACATTTACGGTGAAACATATTCAATATCAACGTTTGATTCGAGCCAGTAAGACCACAACTACTGGCCCTGAAGATTTTGAGTCTCGACCTGGCAGAATTAACCCATCGATTTCTCAATCCATCACTTATGAAGCACAGCTTGAGGATCGCTTTCTTGAAGAGACGATTAAAGCTGCAGATGTTACTCTCACAGAAGCAGTTGAAAAAATTGTCGCCCATTCCGGCCAACCAGCTGCCTCGCCACTCGAGTACTCATCGCGCAATCTCTCCTCCAAACGCGCCACTCTACATCACCCCAACTCGGACGCACCCCATTCTTTCCTCATCGGACCAAGTATTGAAGTCCCACGTAATGAATGCAAACGTATCGTCTTGAGCGCACTCGATGACATCATCAAATCTGTCGCCGAAAACCGGCAGCCCCCAGAAAATGAGAGTTTTTTACGCGAGAATGTAAGGAATTGGTTGACGAAAATCGAGGATGACGAATGAGTCATAGATGAGAGGTTGGGTTAGCTGATGGTTTGCTCGATACGATATAGGTAGGAGAAATTGTAGGAGGAAGGAAACGAACGACACGTACTTACATGATACCCCTTTTTTGGTCCCCGCCTGTTTTGCTTTCATTTTGTGTTGCATATATATGTGCCTATTTCTAGCTAGGTCGCACCTTCTGTTCAGGTACAAAGTCGCTTTCGTGCAACGCCGAGGGTGCGCACGTCGTGAGCCTGGCACCAATCTATGTCTCGTATAGGGTTTAGATATGTCGAGATAAATCTATTGATCGTCGCACTTGGCACTTGTACTAAGAGGCTCAAGCCGTTCCCTTATCCATGCCGCTCGCATCTAACGAGCGGCAAGTTAGTAAATGCATGTAAAAATAGGTTACTCCTTAGATCCAGCCAGCAAAGGGTGCGCTACTTACGGTACTTACTATGGATAGTCGATTGATCGGCTAATCCGTTTGTAATATCTTACGAAGCCAGTGGATGGTCGCGAGGGAGTGTTGGGCGCACCTCACCCAATCGATCAACTCATTGGGACAGGAAATCTTCTTCGATAGAGTTGAGTCTCGGGCTAGAGAAGTCTTTCATACGCTAGGCAACGTGATAAATTACAGAAAAGTAGATACATTAAGATTTCGTAGACAGAGGCTCCCCTTAATCTAGCTACGGACATTATAATACACTCTCCAATTAAAATATTCCATATTGTACCACACGTTTGATCAGGCTGCTCGGAGCACGACCAAAGTTTAATAGATTTAGTTTCTATGTTCATCCAAGACGCCTGCTAAACGAAACCATCATAAAATTTCTAGAAATACGTATATATGTCATTCATACTTGCACCATTGACATGCTGGTGTAAGATTGCTGTAAAATCTACAATTGACCTGATAAGAGGGCTTCGGTAGCTATCACAGATGTGTTAGATTTTGCTATAATAAAGTGGGTACCGTAACAAACCTGAATTTATGTACGCTCTTCGAGCATCTAGTGGTACACCAAAGCGTCGCTCGAGTTCTTGTTTGATACTCTTCTTGGTAACTGTCATCAGATCCGCAGTTTTGAGAATATCTCTGATAACCGCCAATATCGCGTCGTCATTAGGTAAACCGGCAAGGTTGCTCATTTCAAGTTCCTGCTGACCAAAAAATTGACTTCCTCCATATTGACTCTGTCTAGGATCACCAAGGCCAAATGCATCAGAATGTGCTAGTGACATTCGAGAGTTGTTCTTATTGTCATATAGCATGTTGCCACCCTCGACTCGGGACATAGGACGAGAAGGTGCATAATTGTACTCAGAAATGCCAGCATGATATTTTGTACCGTACGAGTAACCAGAAGCTTCAGACCGGTCATCTTTAACTGTTTGCGCTTCCCACAATTCTGCCTGGTATTCTTCCCACTTCTTGTGCGGGATTGATTCAGGATCAAATTTGCCTTCATCAGTTATTACAACTTTTTTACCTTTTTCTCCCGTGACCACACGAGTGTTACCCCATGAGAAGTCATCCATGTGCCAGAAACTATAAAGAGGCAACCCAAAGGAAAATACTGGTATTGCCAGGATATACAATATCATCCAACCAATCATTTCCCATTTTCGATGGAGAATAAAAATGACAGCTTGCAATCCGTAGATAGCTCCGAGAAGAATAAATGCTGTAGTGGGCACAATGCTACCACTATCCCATACAATAAGAGCGATTAAGTAGACAATATACGCCAAAGTGACAGGTTGTACAAGTGTGGAAAGCAAATCTAGGAAAACGATGAAGCGCATACTGAAGCAACAAAAACCACAAAGTTGTGACAAGGGAATTAATTCAATAAGATTGTGGACAGTCGAATTGATCCAGCGGCGACGTTGTGATAAAAAGACCTGCCATGAATCTGGTGCGATGGTCCAAGCATGAGCGCTCCTGATATACTTGGTCTTATACTTTGGGTGATGCTTCATGAGTAAAGTAGTGAGATAACGATCTTCTCCAAGATGGAGAAGGTTCTTCATATGGAGTGTATCAACACGAATATTGGCATACTGCTCTACAACTTCTCGACTGACGAAAAGTGGTTTACCTGAATTTACTGCTCGAATTCGGTACATGGTGAAGCAGCCAGGTAAACACGTGACACTTCCGAACAAACTCTCGAAGGCTTTTGAAAGATTGTGGGATATATAATATTCGTAAACTTGAATCATAGTGACAAACGAAGATTTGGCATTTGATAAAGCAGTTTCCCCACAAACTCCGATAAGTCGTGTATCATCTAAGAAGGCTGACACCATACGAGATGCTGAATCGGCACCAACAACTGTATCTGCGTCAATTTGTAGCATGTATTCGTAAAAGGTAGGGTTAACGCCTATGATATTTCTTATTTGGTGATACATTTCGAGCTCAAGTGGACTCATGGGAGCATTGTAATGGACCCTGTTTAAGAAACGCATCAGAACCATCTGTGAGTCCCGTTTACCTCTATTTCCAGGACGAGAGACTTCAGATGGTTTTCCAACCTTGACGATGATGAGAAATGGAACTATATGACCTTGCACTTCATATAATCCGGAGTATACTTTGCCCATATTATGTTGCTTCATGCCTTCACCGAGCGATTCAAAGCTCAATGGCTCTGGGTCGATTGTATCAGAAACACCTAGAATATCAAGAACTATCCTAGGTGTTGGTCTATCGTTTCCCTGTCCGATAATCATACCGTCGCAAATTACAACCAAAAGTTTTCGTTTATCATCATATTTCATCCGAGCAGCAGAGTCGATCGCACGCCGTAGAGAATCTTCGTCTTCAGTGTAAGCTGGAACCTGGCAAATCACAAATTTATCCAGATTTTCAGGAATATTCTTGCCACCAAATTGAAGCGCCGCAAAGAATTTAAATCCGATAACGGAGCAGAGTAAAATGGAAATGATGAGAAGCAAGTATTCAGCAAATTTACACCTGACTGAGTTTCTTGTATCCAAGTTACCGACGTAAAAGAGATTATCAAGGCACAATTGCATGCGAGATCGTGTTTCATGGTCAATAGCCAGGGCTTCCCAATACTTAGTAATATCTTGACCCGCTTTTTGCTGAAACAAGTCGACGACAAGGGGATTCATGAAGTTAGTGTTGACGTCAGTAGGAACTGTCTCTCCTGGTCTGACCCTGACAGCTCGGCCTCCAAGTAAGTATTTTGTAAGGTCATAGATCCGATCATTCAAAATTGCAACTGATGCTTGATTCTTGGCAAGTTTTTCGACGTAGTTCGGTGTATATCCGATATTGCCTTTTCTAAAGTTAGCTCTGAGAAGCATCATTTGCTCAAAAAACCAGTCTGGTCGACTATCATTTGTAAATGCTCGGAAATCGTGATACTTATAATTAGTATCAGAATGACTGATAACGGACGCAGAACCACTAGTATTAGTAGACATATAGTCCAACTGAACTGATGGATCAATTGTCCCATTTATACCCTGGCAAAGTGCTGAGACTTGAACGGGGAAAAGCGCCGTGGCATCAAGACCTGCATAAGCCAATATTGACTTCTGAGGGATAATATTAGGATAATGACTGGGTGCGAATTCCGTTAGATCAAAAACTTGACCACGTATGGCAGCATAAGCATGTTTCCCTCTTTTTCCATTATAACTCGATAATTCAGCAGCACTGAAGATATCTTGTTTGGGACAAATAAGCATAGGAAAAACAACGACAAAGAAAGCAGCAAATAAGCAGCTTAGCCAGATCATCATATTAATTGCAAGTTTCTCTCTCCATGCCATTCGCACATCTTTTCGTGGCATCCGTCCAATCCATCGGATAAGAAAATCAGGGAGGAGCCAGGTCATTAAGTAGACTAGACTAACCCATCTTTTACGGCTTGCACTTGTCTTGACCTCCTCAACTTCGACCATGGTTTTTTCATTTCCTTTCTCTGCCATTTGCTGTCTCGTATCAAGATTCCGGAACATATCACCTTGACCCAAGGCCGACGCTCCAGCTTCAGAGCGTGTGTCATCATTGCCAAAGTATCCATTTTTCTTATCGCTTAGGTAGCCGCCAGGGGATAAAGAGAGTCCTCCAGATCCAAGAAGGCGTTCTCGGGATGCACTATGACCACCATGGACACCGACAGGTGAAAGTCCATCACCGCCATCATCAGAATTAGCCGTACCACGACCAAGCCCGAATCCTCTGTCACCAAGCCTGGCAATCTCAGCCCAACAACGTTCACTTAAGAAAACCCCGGTGCTTCCAATTCGGGCTTCGTTTGCTGGCCATCGTCGTTCTTCAACCACAGTTTCAGCTTTCTCACGTTCGCTGCCGACTAAAATACTCTCAGCTTCGGCAAGCCCTAAAAATTCACCAAACGGAAGGAATAAGCTGAAGTCAGCATTTCGCAAGCGTTGACTAATTTCTGCTATACCAAAAGTTTGAATCTGAGTCCGCACACATTTACTATCGAATTGATTTGCGATTCGTCGATCATTGGGTTTTAAGCAAAATACAAAATATGGATTCGTGTTGGGCGCTGTTAGAGATTTCATAACATTGTCAAGCCCTGATAAAAATTGTCCAGCAGCACCATGATCAATATTACGGAGTCTCCGACCTTTCGGTTCCTCACCCAATTCCAAAACTTCATCTACAGACTCAAATGGATCTTTAGTTTCACGAGCACTGACTCTTATTGGTCGATCACCTTTTGTTCGCATTACACTAGGCTTTCGCAGAGGTTTCGAGCTGACTTGTGCTTGCATAATGGTGTTTTTCTCTTGAGGATGAACAACCGTTTGAAGGGCTTCCTGTCCAAATAACTGACTAATGAAATCATTTTTAGTTGACCCTATTAGGTTCATTAGATCTCCAGAAACGGATTCTCCATTTTCCTCCACAAGACCGGCGATTAAATAATCGACCTCACCAGCAAAATGTTTTACAGTAAAGGAGGCAGCCATATTGTGAGTCGCAAAATTGCTACCTGGCAGTTTAGCAGTGGCACTACTCACTGCAAATGCCGGGTTCTTGCCCTCGAATCTTTTTCGAAGACTTTCTAAAAGTTGTAAATCAGTTTTGTTTCGCTTTGTTTGGTCGTCTAATATGCTAAGCAAGCCATTTCCTTGTTTTAAGAGACCTTTTACGGCATCAGAATTGTCGAAATAGCTAGTTGCTGCTACTCTCACTTCTTCGTTTTCGAGCATGTCTGCTTTCGCCTCAAAAAAGCTTTGGAGAGTAAAATTGTAAAGAGACTCAGTAGCGGCATTGTTGAGCAACTGGTCAAGGACAGAATCGGTTGATGGCTGTTGTGAAAAGCCAGGGAAGTCAACAATAGCAACAGTATTTGCGACGGCATCTTCTACTGCACAGGTGCGTTGATTTATGCTTTCAATTACATAAGCAACGAGTAGTGAATATAGTGTGCGTGCGAGTTCATCAGCGTTACTCCTTGCGCCTTTTGGGTCAAGCATTACAGTGACTCGCTCGCGTTGAAGTATTTTTGTTTTGAAACCCAGAGTTGTCTGCAAGTCTTGAGCACTAACACCGAGAAAGGCAGCAATGATACCCAAAACTTCTTTATTCTTCACTGCCGTAATATTTTGAGACCCTTCATGAGAGTAGCCACCACTATCATCACCAATGACTCCAGTATCTGCAGTAATTTCAAATTCTAGCTGGCCTAGATGCAAGATACTGGCTAATACTTGGCAGATCTCAGCGATTTCGCTTCTGGGAAATTCAAGCTTTCTTAAAGCAGTCTTGAAAAGTTGAAATCCTTCAGCGTCATTAATTCCGACTTTAAGCTGTGTGGGATGACCTAGATACCGCCAGCGTTTTTGATTTGAGGGCATATGGCCGTGAGCCGCAGGATTGTGCACGGCATTTGAAATAGAACTAGATGAGTCTAGTCCGAGATGTGCCTTTTCAGCAGGGCTTGTGCCAGCCAAAAGATAGTACAGTACGTGAAAACTTCTTTCGCCAGTTGGGACAGATGCGACCCTACTGCGTTCTAGTCTATGATCAATTACTTTTCCCCCAATCAGTGTAGGGTTTACAGTAGATGCAGTATCGTATTGAAGTTCGAAAAATAGACCAGCCTTGGAAGCAGTAGGTGTTGTGGCTGTTTTGGTGGTAGTTAAGGTATCGAAAACGTAAGCTGCCAATGAAAGTTTTGTGGATAAAGGCGTTGATGACTTGCTTAGAAAGGCTGAAAGCAAGTGTGACCGTACTGTCGTTTTTCCGGCTCCAGATTCACCTCTAGAGTAGCCTTTAGAATATATTTTGATTAAAATAGAGGATGCTTACAAGAATATAATTGCTTGATTTTCAGATCGTGCTCCAAGACGTGCAAATGCTCTGTCAGCTAAGTCTTCAGCACCTCCCATAGCACTACCCTCCTTGCGTCCATCCGGTCCCTTGGCGGAGGATGAATATGTGTTGAGGCATATCAATGCATGATTTGAAAGTTGAGCGGTGGACAAGGAGACATGGAAGCGACTGGCCAAGTGAGCTGTTAGATGTGTATCTGATTGTAGATGCTGCGGAAGAGCGACGAGAGAAGGCTGTGAGTGAGCGCTGCTGGCCTGATTCAAAGCCATTGTGCTTTATCCTGAGCAGTACAGGCAATTATCAAGGCTTTTGGAGTAAACAATTCGCTTGGGCGAGTTTTCCAAGGGTTTCAAGTTTTAGCTCAAATTACTTAACGATTGAGTCTTGAGATTCAAGAAACTTTTTGAATAAGCGACTTTAGACAGTTGAAATATAGTGAGCGTATTCAGCATGAGGAAGGTGGTGAGGCTGAGAGCCAGTTACAATCACGCCGGTTGCAGACAGAAGAGAATGATCGTGGTGAAAGAAAAGGTGTGCGAAACTGTTACAGGCATTGAGATCTGCACTTTTTTAGTCTTGTTTTACCCGGTCGCCCTCATATTGTTCCTTCAACTAAAATGTGGGTAAGGGGAGCAGGGAAATGGGGAGGTGAATAGACAGTAGAATAATAGTTTGCGCCCAATTATCGTTTGACGAAATAAAAGGGAGACTTTGTAGGGTATAAAGAATGGGTGGGTAGTTTACTATATTTAGATGCGAGAATTAAGGGGCAAAGGAATATTTTAAGCTATTAAACTAGTCCCGATAAAGTTAAGCGTGATTGTTTTCATATCATAGGAAAACCTCATCTCTCCAATATCTACATGTACGGCCAACCAGCCAGTCTTGCAAATTACGCTACGACAATTATATATACAGGTGGTTATATCTCACAAGATATATTCCGACTCAAAAATGAAGATAGCCCTAAAGACTGTCTGCAGCAGAGTGATTATTTTTCACAAATTATGTGTCCAAGATCTAACCAATTCTCTTCATACCTAGGACTTATGTTCTCATGCTTGCTTTGTTACTCCAGATATCAGTTTAGTCTTGACTAGGACGATGATCTTAACCGATATTTTTATATTGAGATTATAAGATGTCATGTGTACAAAATTGAGGTTGCGGCGATGAGAGCTGATTTAACCCAAAATGATCGCTCGTTTTCTAAGTATGAAATCGTTTGTTCACTTCTCGTTTCCACGCTGGGTCATAAACCTTTAAGTCATTGTATCTTGGTCCTAAGGCTATTGGTGCCAAGTTTGCTCATAGGAAAGAAAGTACGTGTGCCAGTGGTAACATGGATGTCTTTCTACCGAACAACGTTTTTGAACGATGTGAAAAGAAAAGAAAGAAAGAAAGAAGAATTTCCACTAAGAATCATCATTTGCCTTGTTACTTGGGAATTCTCAGTGGAAAGATGATCTATATGAACGAACACATGTGCTATGCTGGAGGTTTTATTGCATGAAACAGTTGAAAAGGTCATGCGCATGGCCTTGGTTTCAGTTGAATCTCTGGCCAAGAATTACTTATCAGAGGGGGTGGGCGGATGGGTAATAGATGAGGTGCATTGACTTTAATTCCACTTTCCTTGTATGCTCAGACTCATTTTGGATGGGACCCGAGCGAAGGTAATTATGCACATGTAGATGTATATGTAGTGTCCTCCTCCCATCTTTATATATTGTGCTCGAGGCTTGAGATGGGAGAGCATTCCAGAAATTTTGAGACTCGCGCAGAAATATTTTTCTCCTGTTCACAGGGCCCAAATGTTGATAACCGTAGTGAAGCTATAAATATTGTCCCGCATATATGTTTTTTTGATAATCCCTATATACCTATTATGGACATGATTTACTCAATCTACTGCATTATCTTTGAGATGCCTTACTTTATCGGAAAAATAATAATTCATTATACTGAACATCTACAGGTAAGCTAAACCGCTAAACTAGATGATAGATAAGGATCGTGATAGAACTGAGATTGCCTTAGAGCAAATGCCAGGTTTATGAGTTATCCTTAGAATTGAATGGCCAAATTTACGAGGCGTGTGAACAGTAGGCAAGATGACCCCGAGATAGGTCTAGCCGACAGAACTCTGGGAGTTTGGGGATTCGTTTTCACTTTTGAACCCTTTATATCTTCAAGGCATATAGAATCAAGTTTTTTTTTGATATGGACAGTACGAGAATAAGGATGTCAAATGGGGCTGAAGCCGAAGCCAGAATAAATGCGGATCCGTAGTCTTTCTGAGTGCTACATAAGCAGGGATATTCCTGGAAAGTAATTACTCTGAAATTTTAACGACCTTCAAGGCTGCCACATAATAATTACATGTAAGTAGATACATGTATGATGAAGCGCAGATGCCAGATTTCGTATAAGCTCGTCATTTGAGCCAACAGTTCGAATATCTTGAGACGAAACCTGTGGCGACCGAGCGCAAGCGGATGGATGTATTTGGCGCTACTAGCGCATCCATTGCGAGAGCATTGATGTTGGTTAGACATTCAATTGGGTAATCGCGGGGTTTACTCACCCGCTCCTCCGATATACCGATCTTAGGTAGTGTGAATTACCTGTGTGTGCAGGCCTAGCGTGTCCAGGGATTTGGACAGGGAAATACCCTAGTATTTTTACGAGCCGAACTTTATATAGACAGTGTCGGGATAAGTATTATTCCGGCTTCTCAACACACCCCCGCATCCAATTCACCCGCCGTACAAACCGACGAACAACAACGATAAGGTAACGACCCCGGACCAAAGGGGCAAATCCCCAACAGGATAATATTCCCCCTTCGAAGCATTCAGCGGAGGTGCCTGAAATTAATCACGGGCGCGTACAAATCAACAAGTAACAGGATGTTAGAGCATGAGACCTCGACACTACCGATTGAGATATATTTGAAGCAGAGAAGGGTCCAATACGCCGGACTATCAAGGAACCTACCGGCTCAACTGGCAAATAAAAGCCGCTTGTATAAAGATCAAGAGGTCGGACAATGAGAGCGACGATGCACGAGTCCAGACGTGTCAGGAAGAAATGGCACTGTGGCTGAGAACTTGTGAAGGAGTCGACACCCAACGCAAACAAAAAGAAGCTTGCAGGAGAGCCGCGTTCCAGGAATGGGCACACTCCTGGGGGTGGTGCCAAAGACAAATCAGCGCGCCGGCTACCAAGTGGCGGCAGATCCTATTATATGGAGGGCAGCAAACTTATATCTTGATAAAAAGACCGGCAGACCCAAAATGAACTATAGGGGCGCCCCATCTAAAATCCACCGGAACCTGAGCAGGGCCCAAAGTAGTATCGCCACTCAAATAAGAAGCGAGCACATAGGGCTCAATTCCTATTTGTTCCGTAGAAAAGTCCCTAACGTGGAAAACCCCAGCTGCCAATGTGGATATCAGTCACAAAATGTCCAGCATATGGTCATGGTATGCCCCAGGTGGGCCAAAGGACGGGGACAGCTACTGAGAAGGTCAAATACCCGTTCATTTAAAGCTATGATTGATAACCCAGAAGACATAGCTAGAATGTCACGAAGTGGATCCAGATGGAAGGGTGGCTCGACCAATTTCGACTGACGGGCGAAGTGGAGGCAATAACGAAAGGGAGGGCGAAATTGAGGGGGCAGTAGACGGAATCCACATTGGTAAGTACAGTG